>JAJTIZ010000053.1:0-291753 GCA_021365335.1 Phaeosphaeriaceae sp. PMI808
CGGTCAAGGCCGATCACATTTGCAGGCGATGGAGAAGAGCACGATTGTGCTTCGTTTGTGATCAGATAACAAGAACAGGTGATTCAATGATTGCATGCAACTCAGCTGTAGTCCCAGTCTGGCGATGATGCAGCAGCCGATCAGGGCGGTGGAGGGTCTTGGCAGTCTCCCTGCTCGGCCCGACCGAATCGGGCATGATGGCGGTGCAGCCCTGATGTATGTTGAGTGGGATGCAATGCGCGATGATGCACAGCTGCAGTGGGCGAATGTTTGGCACCGTCGTGTTCGACTTGTTGCGAGATTTATGATTATTTGCTGCCGTCTAGTAGTTAAGTAAGTAGGTAGTAGAAGATTGTGCAATGAATGGTAATGTGGATGTCATGTCACGTTTCCACGCCTTCTCTGTTGGGACCCTGACTGCAAAATTGTTGATCAGTAAAGCCTATTATGGCGAGCTTAAAGCGCTCTCCCAGCACACTGGAACGCACCCCAAGTCTTGATCAATGGCCCCAGGTTGTGTTCACTCTTTTTGGATGACATTCACGTATGCATGTACCCATGCAAACCTTGAAGCATCCGCCTGGCGCTTGGAGAAAAAGAACTTCACAAGTACGAGCCATGTGATCTGTGATGGCGCATTCTCAAGTTTACTGTCAAGGAGCAAACCTATTATGAATTTATAATACCTAGGTATTTACCGACTTTGACGAGAAACATTCAGCGGCATGAATTAGCAAGGTTGTTTCCAGTGCACAATGTTGTTTCTGGGAGACATTCATGCAAGGAGGTGATCTCTGCTAGGATACGCGAAGAAACAAGTAATTAGTGCCTGTTATGCCTACTAGTACTGGCGATAACAACGCACATACTTAAGTACATGTTCAACATGCAGATAAAGCAAGGTCGGACCTGATACAGCATATCGCTCGTGTTTCTATACTTACGTATGTTGCACGTCTCTCGATGACGACTCAGACGAGACACAAGCCTCTCTGGCGGGTGTAATGTGTAGCGCTGTAGCAAGGTTGCGTTTGAAATGAAACGGCCTCAGTGCCGAGTAAGTACTTTTAGGTAGGGGCCCACAGGCTTCAGCAAAATCTAAATCTAAAAAAAAAGTGAGCTTCTATTGCGCATTCTCAAAGCAAATCAAATATGCGGTGTCCATGCTCTATCCACAATCTATCGTCGTTATGCGTGCATCGCTTGTAGGTTGCAAGACAAGTGGCTTGTTCTGCCGTGAACAGCCTCCGTTGGTCAGTGATGATTCTGAAACATGTTAGCTTGCATCTAGCTAGGGTTCTGATTGGCTGCCACTTTAATTGTCCATCTGCTCGACACGATCCTGTCTTGCTCCTGATCAAGGCCCTGGCACCGTCTCCCTCCCAGGGCTCCAGGGCTCTTAACCAATGCCACACAATAAACGTCTCTTACCTGCACAGCTGCAAGCTTCCTCAAACCACATTTCCTACATTCCCCCAGCTTGTCGTCAGCTTTGACAGAAGTTAATACCTACTCCTCGAGCAAGTGCATTGATCCACGAAACCTTGGTAGCCTGAACCCTGTAATCGAAGCGCCACATACCATCCACCATCACATCCCCCGTGGTTACCAAAGCTTGGCAACTTCCAAGTTTCTCTTTTGCAACTTGCCCCCAGCCACGCTATTGCGCATCATCTTTCACAACGACTCATACATACTCGCCACTTCTACACATCACCTATCACCTACCCATTTACGCCTATTACCCATCTTGGTTCTGTCCATCGCCTACCCTGTGCATTGCGCTGACCTGCACCTCTACAACTTCGCTTCTCACCTGCTTGCTACTGTCATCGCAAGGCTGCGCTCCGCCCTAGCCAGCCATGTCGAGGTTCGGCAAGTTCGACCACTTCTGTCGCGACACAGGGAATGAGTGGTCCACCCTACCAGGTAAGTAGGACATGGAAAAATGGAAAATGTCTTCTGCTATTCTCTTGAATACAAGCTAATCCTTTATCGCAGTCTGCTATGTACGTTGCCAATCCCGTTTTCCATCGCTACCATCATTCGTGACCGCGACGCTGACCGCCATGCCTTCTAGCTTTTCAGCGAATCCGCTGCACGATTTGATCAAGGATGGGGAGGATGTACACTCGAGGGCTTCCCCGTTGGCGGCGAGAATAGACTGCGCAATCTAGGTCAGTCCACTGCGACGCGCTCTCAATGGACTCACCGCTCACTGTCCCAGGCTCGATATTAGTTTCTGCAATTGCAATCTTCGTAACCATGTTCCTACTATGGAGATCACAAAGGAAGAAGGCTGCTGTAGGACGAAGGTATACGAATCACGATACTCCGGCAATGATTAGTGACTAACCGCGCACAGAGAGATGCAACTGTTCCTCCTCGGTTACATCATCATTTCCATATGCGAGATCTTCACCATTGGCGGCTTCCCGCTGAGCAACACAGTGCGCTTGGTACGTCGTCAGTCTAGCGGCATGTAGTTCCTCCATTTAACATTCCACAGTCATTTGTCGCGATACATATCGCCGCAATCACTGCAACCTCCTGGGTACTGATGCTGAACGGTGCCGTTGGTTACCAGCTCCTCGATGACGGTACTGCAGTGTCCATCGGCCTGCTCGTCCTCTCTTCTGTGCTAATCTTCGTCGGCACTGGCTACATTGCGCTCGACACGGGCTTCAGCTGGACCGGCTACTGGGATGACACTCTCGCCACCCCTAACCAGGCCTATGCTCTATACACGCTATACCAGCTCGTGCCTTTGATCTTCCTAGTCATCTTCTTCCTGTTGGAAGCCTTCTTGGTCCTGCGTGTGCTTGGAGAACGAAAGCCAATGTGTATGTTCATTCTGTCGTTGTGTACAGAGCCATTACTGACAGCATCATATAGTATATCTCCTCGGTGCTGCCGTCCTCTTCGCCATTGGGCAAATCTTCCAGTACGTTGTCAGCACACACATCTGCCAAGGCACAGACGGCAAGATCAACGGAGGTCTCTTCGAGTCGCTCTTCACCCTACTAGCGGTGGTAATGGTTTGGGTATTCTGGTCGAGCATCACCGAGGATGACTGGCCAATGCCAAACGTGGCAGGCTCTGGGGCGTATAATTGATGAGGCCGAGAGCATGTGGAGGAAGTAACAAATATGCGATATAATGTTTCATGATTTCCAGCATAGCGTAGATATACCATTTTTGGGGTCTTGGGGCGCGTTCCGCGTCATGCTGTTGTATGCTGGAGTATCGCGCGATACACAGATAATGTTTTAAAGAAGAAAATGACATTTAAAACTTAACAGTTGCCTTTGTATGGAAGAAAGCCCCGGGCAGCGTCAGCCGTCACGTGTTTTCCTGTCATGTAGGTATCCACATGTGCACGAGCAAACGCGAACTTTGGAACGCTTGCATGGTATTCCACCGTATTTTGATGACACTATCTCTCCCAGAGACGAAGATCCTAGCATCCAGGCAACTCTTGGCGAATTCTCGCGTGCAAAAGTAAAAGCTGCAACGCTTGCCTGTGACAACATTTGTCTACTCCACCCTCTGATTCAGCTCGAACAGCTGGGACGCTGCAGATATTCCCAGTCTGGCTGCCAAACCTAGTAGCACGCGGACCAACCAGTCATGGCCGATTCCGATTACGAATTTGAGGGCGAAGACGGGTCAGACGAAGAGTACGTAAGCTCCAAAGCCGGTCCTTCTAACGCTGGATCAAGCACGCGAGCACAGGGAACAAGCAAAAGACGCACAAAAGACGACCAGCCACCACCAAAACGCCATGCATGGGAAACAGAATACTCGAGGACGGTCGAGAAGACAATCGCGACTGTAGATGACGCATCATTGGAGCAAAGTGTACAGGAGCGCGAGGAGGAGAGGAAGCGGAAGCGGTTACGAAAGGATACAAAGCCCTTCCAGCGAGGTATAATACGGCATGTGGTACTGGTACTCGACCTTTCAGAGGCAATGCTGGAAAAGGATATGCGACCAAACCGCTACATCACAATGATCAATTACACACAAGACTACGTTCGCGAATTCTTCGAGCAGAACCCCATCTCCCAAATGAGCGTATTGGGCATGCATGACGGCGTGTGCATACGCGTGTCTGAACTCTCAGGGAACCCGGCAGAACATGTGGCAGCAATACAAGGGCTACGAAGCAAAGACGATGGCAAGGAGCCTAAGGGTGCGCCCAGCTTGCAGAATGCACTGGAATTGGCCAGGGCAACGCTATACCATACACCCAGTCACGGAACCAGAGAGGCTATTGTGGTCTTTGGGTCACTTTTGTCACTCGACCCAGGAGATATACATCAAACCATCAAGGCATGCGCACGGGACCGAATACGTGTCAGTATCATCGGTATGGGCGCCCGGCTCAAGATCTGTCAGGAGATTGTTTCTCGGACGAATGCAGGAGATGTTAGCGAGTATACCATTGCCACAGATCAAGAGATGCTGAAGGAGCTGCTGATAGCCACTACAACGCCTCCAGTCGTCCGCCAGACAGCGACTGCAGTTAACTCTTCAGCACCTGAATCAGCAGCAGCACTCATGATGATGGGATTTCCATCGCGCGTGGTAGAAGACAAGCCTACCATGTGTGCATGTCACGGCAACCTCACATTAGGCGGTTATACCTGTTCAAGATGTAGCGCCAAAGTCTGCAGCTTGCCTATAACATGTCCCAGCTGTCAACTCACTCTCTTATTATCTACACATCTTGCACGAAGTTATCATCACTTATTTCCTCTACGAAACTGGGCAGTCGTAAGCTGGGCGCGAGCTCGTGAGAAGGGTAATATAGAATGCGCGGGTTGCCTCTCGCCGTTCTCTGACCCACCAGCATCAGATAAACAGCGTACGCAAGGAGAACAAAACAGAGAAACAAACGGTGAGAAGAGAGACGTAGATGACAGCGAGGAACAAAAAGCTAGCGAGTCTGGACGATACGAATGCAGAGCGTGTGAAAACCACTTTTGCATAGACTGCGACATGTTTTCACACATGGTACTACACAATTGCCCCGGATGTCTGAGTAGACTCGATCCCAATTCGATAGCGAAGATAAGTAATGGAGACGTAGAAATGAGCGGATAGAATCAAACTTGATCGGGTTCAACCCATCCGCAGCAATAATATTTGCAATCAGTTCTGAGAAACTTTGTGAAAACAGATCAATATCATGGATCAACATTCTTCCAGGATCGGCTCCAATTACTTCGCCGATAATCTTGACGCGCGACGATTTCGTCCTGTGCATATTGCTCTAAGCATTTGCCGACTCAATGCCCCGCGGCTAGACGTGGGGCACTTTTTGACCCACAACATGATGGCATAGTACCTAGGATTCTAGATAACGGCGTTTCTTCATGCTTGCTAATTCAGCTGCTTGTTCGCTACGTAAGGGTACTCCATTGGTATCACGAATTGTCTGCAAGGGTTCATTTCGTGGGTCACAGACGTATAAATCTCATCTACATACGCGTAGAGCGCGTTTCTCAACCACTTCAATCAGAATGGCGACTTTTGACCGATTGATTCGATTCCAATCCTCTGACGGGAATGTCAAATACGGAAACCTTGAGAAAGAGACACCAACACGAGAAATCGAAGGTAGTGAAGTAGAAGTTCTAGAGGGCGATATAAAGAGTGGATTCAAGAAGACAGGCGGAAAAGCAAAAGTAGAGAAACTTCTCTGTCCACTCGAAAGCACAAACATCATCCTATGCGTAGGCCTAAACTACAGACGCCACGCCGAAGAATGTAAAGTATGTACACAATCCAACCAACCTCGTCACCCCACACACAGCCCAACAACTAACCTCACACCGCAGCTCGAAATCCCCCAAAACCCCGCCATCTTCATGAAGCCCAGCGATGCCCTCGCAGGTCCCCTCGACCCCATCCCCATCCACAAAGACTGCCAATCCATGCTCGACTACGAAGGCGAACTCACCGTCATAATCAGCAAAGACTGCAAAAACGTCTCCGCCCAAAACTTCGCAGACTACGTCCTAGGCTACACCGTCGGCAACGACGTCTCAGCCCGCAACCACCAGCTCCCCGCCTCCGTGTCCGGCGGCCAATTCGGCTACGCGAAATCCTTCGACAACTTTGCGCCCATCGGGCCGTGTATCGCGAGCACGCGGCTCATTCCTGATCCGCAGAGGCTAAGCTATTGGACCAAGGTTAACGGCGAGAGGAGGCAGGAGACGTGTACCGACGATATGATTTATACGGTGGGGCAGATTGTAGAGCATTTATCGAGGGGCACGACGCTGAGGGCTGGGACAGCGATTTTGACGGGGACGCCGAGTGGGGTTGGGTTGTTTATGGAGCCGAAGGGGTTTTTGGCGGATGGGGATGAGGTGGAGGTTTATGTTGAGGGGATTGGGAGTATTGTTAATAGGATGAGGTTTGAGTGAGGGATGGGTCGTGGCTGCGTGTGTGTGTGTGTGTATGAGTACTATTGGGAATTCGCGATTGATAGGGGGAGTATTGAAGATATAGGCTTGTATATGCAGATACTACTAAGGCTAATGATTCTTATAGTGTATATTTCTAGAAGGTTATACGGCCATTCAATGCAGAGGATATTTACTTACAATGTAGGTTGCGGTACAGTCGTTCTGGGCGGTAGACACCAGACTGCGCTGCGCTTTCCCAAACTTTCCACAGTTGATTTTTGTACTGCAGTAATTGCGTTGAGCACCGATGGACAGGAAGTGGCAATCATTTGGGACCGAATGTTGTTCTAAGCAACTCAACAGAGCTCCAAGCTCCCCAACGTACAGACAACATTCCTTAATACAACGCCATCATTATTCGTGTCAATTTACGGATAACTATAGAGTTGTTCCCATAGTATAATCATTGCGAACGCTATCTTACCCGACGACATGATGCATTGTAGCGATACTGGCGAAGCCTGGAGCTCAAATGACGGCATATTTGAGTCGACGACTGAGGAGCAGATCGAAAGAGCAAGAAGTGCGAGTGTAGAGCCTCACCATGGCGATGGAAGCAAAGAATTATACGTGCAGACTCAAAGTTGGCTGTTGCAGATAGGTCTTGCCTCCGACGGAAGTGAAGCGGTGACGCCAGTGATACCGGAGCCAAATCAGGCCGATCAAGCGAGGATTGATGAGATAGTTGCGCGTGCTGCTCAGATGAAGGAAGATGGTGCTGAGAAGCAATGGCAGGAAGCCGGTGTTGAAGAGGACAAAAAGGCTAATGAAACGAGGAAGATGTCGATGCCAGAGCAGGAGACTGAGAGCTCTCCTCAAGTGTATCATGACCCCATGAAGCGAAAACACTTAGAGGACCGCGAGATCGAGAGGGAAGATGAGTTGGCATGGAGTGAAAACCGGAATGTACAATGGAGCAGAAAACGCAGGCGAGATGACTGTGACGAAGAAAGAAGCAAAACATCCATATCGGGAAAAGCTGTCGATAAGAGTTTGAGACCAGACAAACCTGCACCAGGTAGGATCAAAGAACCTGTACGCTCTCGCCTTACCGCCAAGAAGCCCGCTGTTGGTGTTGGAAATCAGACTAGAACTCCAAAATACCTTCAGGTTCATGCCAAGCCTCGGATACTTCATCGAACTGCTCTCATCGACCCTGATCCTGATAACGTAACATTAGGTCAGCATTTTCGGCTTATTCAAGCTACACCTCCTCCACCACAATCATGGCGCACACCAGGGCGAATCAGAGAACAGCTGAAACTGACCAGAAATCGAATTTACACCGATTACATACTGGCCGACACATTCATAGACGACATTAACGAGATGCTACTTTGCATCCAGAACTGGCCCGGAGATCTTGCGATCGAAATCATGAGGTCATTTAAGAACGACCCAATAAACAGCGGCCGGAAAATCACTTTCGTTGAGGTCATTAGGGAATGTAGATATTGGATCCTTCGCATCGAAGACCCAAATCCTTCAATTTATCATCCACGTTTGTGTGAAAACAGACATACTCTCCCTCTCTCGCAACGGCCTATAGGACTTAATTGGGACGGTGAAGAATACCCAGAATTGCCCCAGAGTTGCATTGAGGAAGGCTGTGAATCTAGTTGCCCGCAACCAAGAACAAGAGAAGATAAAGAACGGAGTCTGCATAACGGACGGAAAATTCAATGGAATGAGAGGATGATGGAGGCCAAGGCAAAAGCACAGTTGGAAACATTGAAATTAGCTGATGACAGGAGAAAAAGAACGAAAGCTATGCCACCTCCGCTATGTTCAGTTCAGACTCCAAGTTCGCCACTTCTGCATCCTGCAGATGCAAGGACGTCGTCGGTGATACCACCGGCCCTACCTGCAGCCCCACGCCCGAAGCAAATAGAATTGGTTCTCAGCAACACCGAACGCGACCATTTCCGAACAGTCTATGGACAAGAATCAAGACGTACAACACTCAGCCCTACCATAACTCCTCCACCACAGTCAATACCGCAAGCAAAGTACATCAGTACTGCAGAAGTGACTGCATCGAAAAAAAGATTCTACTCAAAATGCCTCCCGCCTGCCGCTACACAAGTGAACCCCCTTACACCAAAACCAGAAATTCTCCCGGAAACCACATCTAGAAACGATACACCGGACTTCCCTCGCGCCCAGAAACGCGCTAAAAAGTCGCACCGCAAACTCGAGGCCTGGCAGCTCGATCCCGCCCGGCATTAGGAAGCCGCCTGCCACCCGTGGAAGGAGTACCTCGAGCGGCGCAAAATGGTCAAACACAATAATTACATGCGCACCTCGTCCTTGCTTTATTCCGTGAGGCCAAGTGCTAGGCAGAGGGCCGACGGCACGTATGAAGTCAAATTGGTCGGCCCAGATGAGTAGCTTGCAGGCGAGATTTGGGATCGGTGGGCCAGGGAGGAGAGGGGTTGGTTGCGGCTGTGTTTGAAAATCCGAAGGTTCCAGGGGAGTGGTTTTCGGTGGAACCACATGCAACCGCGGTTAGGGGGGGGGGCGATGTGGGGGAAAAGAAGGTTAACGAGGTGAGTTCGTCGGGGGGGGGGGGTTGCTAATGACTCGGATCTAGATCCTGAAGGAAGTGGTTGTGCTGAAGTGGATGGGCGATAAGAGCCAGTTCGAGTTGTGTGTTGCTTCACGTGTCAATGAATGATACTATTCTCATTTTATGATTTTCATTCGCACGCTCCTGCTAAGAAATTGGACATCTTGTTTTGCAGATGGTGTCACAAGATTCCTTTTCTTCAAGGCCGGGAGGGATAGTAAATGCATATCTCCATGTGCCCGACCAGCACTTCACAACCGCCACATTCTTGGCCCAAGTATATCACAGCCATAACGATGTGATGAGAATCTCGGCTACACGCCCCACGCCATCTCCGTCATCATTGTGACACTACCCAAGCCCTCATGATACTACTCAACACCCCAAGCCATGCGCGCCCTTCGCGCGTATGAGACTCTGTACGCGCGTCCTTGGGTATTTCGTGAAACGAAACATGCGAAATCGGCAATCACACGAACAGCATTGTTATGGAGCGAGATGGAAAATGTAGATTTTTAGGTAATTATTCTTCAGTTGTTTAGATTGGTGCCTATGTGCAATAGACTTTCATAGACTATTGCGGGTATATATAGGAAGCAAATGCACAACGGACTTTTTTCTCCTCATGCAATCTGAAAAGTCGGAAACAAGAGAGAGAGAGAGAGAGAAGGGGGGAGAAGAAAGAAAAGGAAGGGAAAAGTGGTATCGTGGAGAATGAAATCTAGCTTATGTCAAACAAAAGAAATTTGTTTTAGTCCTGATCTATGGGCACCGGTGGCAGTGCTTTGTCGTGAATATTATACGGAATTATTGAGTCTTTCCTGAGGGGTTGGCGCTTGGGTTCGTACTTGGTGCTGGGCAACATGGGCTCAGGGCTGTATGTTGTGGCTGGTAATATTTCATCTATTGATGATGTGGGGCTGTAGAGCGAGGATTGCTGCGAGGAAGAGTGGCTGGGGAATTCAAATTTTTCGTTCGCTGGCGAGCGAGTGGGAACTGTGAATAAAAACACCTGATCGATCGCGTCGTCAATCTCGTCTAGCAGGTTGTGGTTGGGGTCTGAATGGCTGATTTCTGTTTGCGATGTTCTGTCAAATCGTGAATCGTTGGGGAAAGTAAACGTAATAGGCCGACCTCCGGGTGGGTAGGAAACGCGTGGTGGTTCGACTGAGACATTGCTTCCTTGCCGATGATGATTTCCTGGGTGTAGAAAAATTGGGTGATGTTCCTCTGAAGAACGATTGACGTTATAAGTTGTTGCAGGTAGAAGATATAGGCTCTGTTCGGGTACTGGGGGTGGGCTCGGTGGAGAATAGTGTTCGTCACGGTCATCCTTTGGAGGAACAAATGGCTTGTCCAATTCAAAAACGAGAGTAGTAGCAGAAGAGAAGCTGGGTGACGTTATTGGATCACTGTAGCTTCGCGAGTGTGTTGGTTGTGTGTGTAGTAAGGTATTGTTAACAATAGGTTGGGCATCTGTTCGGCTTCGACTTCGTTGTAGGCTGACGTCGGGGGTTGGGGTGCAGTTCGGAAAAAGAGACAACGGTGCACCCTGGAAAGGTGTCCGATTGGGCGGGGGAGTATAGCTATTGGGTCGATAGTCAGGTGGTGGCGCGATGAAAATATCTCCGATAGCCATTCGCTCTCCAGGGTCAACGTTTCTTAGCTGTTGAAGCCGTTGGTTTGCGAAGTTAGATTCTAGTATGTGTGCCCTTTCTACCAACTTCTCAACTAAAGCTGAGTGTGAATCTTTGAAGGTTCGCTTGACGAAGCCCATCAAAAACGTAGAGCAAGTCATTCTTACGTCTTCTCGGATGTAGAGCCCATGTCGCGGGATTTTGAGACCCTTTTCCAGTGGTCGTGGTGCCTCGCCTACAAAAGATCCACCAACGCTCCATTTGCCACGGATATCAAGGCCGAGCGGCGCGTAAACATGTGTTTCAAGGCCATCGGGCATGTCATCAAAGCAAGCGTGGTAGGACACAGAGCCTGTTGCAAGGCCACCTGGTAGGTAGGAAACTTTGTCTTCAATATGTGAGTGAGTTGTTCTTGCAAGATCTGAAAGGGGCAAAGATACCTTTGATAGTATACCAGGCTGTGGTAAAGTACTCGTCCGCTGGCGCATAGGCCGGTGGTCTGCATTTGAACCTTTCCACGACGAGTGGGTTGAGATCGATCATTGCCAGATGATCTTGGTACATTTCCAGCACACTCTTCTTGGTGATACCCGCCGGCAACGGCGTAATTGTTGTAAACGTAGCTGTCTTTGGCATTGTGACAATGTGTTTTTTTTTTGTTTCGAGACTTGCTCGTCCACACAAGGGATTTGATGTTTATACAAGAGAGGAAGGGATGGGTAGAAATATCAGGACTCGTTTGGCCGCAGCGATGGGGAAGTACATAGCATTTGACATAATTTGTTTCGCAAGTCCGAGCAATGGTGGCCGGTGTGCTGATATCACGCATTGCACACGTATCACCCCGTGCTTTGCATAGACCCCGTCTCCAAGAACCCCTGCGCCCTGGTCTACGAGCCTCGAATGACAGTCATAACTCCGCCAAGTACATTGGCAGCGTGGGCACAGTTCCATGATTCTCAACGCCTCAGCTCTCCAAATAACAAACTTTGTAAAGCGTCCTACAAACAAATCCGGGGTGTTCGTCCGACATGCATTACCGCAGCACACAGAAAAACAGAGCGCTCTTACGACCTAAGTTCGGGATGATACAAGAACGGCCATCGAGAAACATCCAAATGGCGACAAGCGATGGCGACAGGCGTTGTGACAGCTACGGAATACGAACGTAGTCAGGTTCCCTGACGTAGATCAGCCACGAGTAGTTTCAACCTAAGCGTCACCCTATAACAAATACAGTAAGCACAACAACCTTTGTTCCAACCACGACCTCCGGTGTGAAAATTTCTTACCAACCTTAGAGGTCTTAGGAGTAAAAGTTTTATTTCAATGTCTTACCTTCTTTCTGCGACCTAAATGGCCCGATAGATAGACGTAAAGTCATACACACGGCGCAAGTGTATAGGCGAACCTGCAGCCGAGCATTCTCCAGGGGTATTACGTCTCTGTTCGGTTTCAGTACGGCTTCATAAGGCATGAACCGCGAGTCACTAGCTAGCGGTGAATTAGGCACACTCCACAGGCCACATGGTTTGTTAAACAATCTCTCCGGTTGTGAGAACGTTTTAACATTGCGCTATAGGCTGCGTGTAGCTTTCAATATTGGTGATGAATAAAGTAGCGCATCAAGATATATGAACGCGATCAGTAACTAGCTTTAACTATATTTCCGTCGACATACCTACCTATCCTATCTACATCCCTCAATCCAAGTGTATACCTTGCGTTGCGCTAATGCATTTGATTTGCCAAAAGCGGAGTGTGGTTCAACAATCCGGTAAACACAAGAGGCCAAGCAATATGTTGTCATTCACCATCGAGAATGGATCCTGATTGAGGCGCCTCGTTCACACGTTCACGAAGGACCCCAGTCCCCCCATACGTGGCGCATGAACGATACCACTGTTCATACTATGCAACACCAGCTCACATGATATTGTGTGCTCTCGGGAAGAGCAAAGCCGCCTGAAATTTGAGTTTTTAATCAAATATGTGCCTTATATCCACGTCATTTTACGAATTCCTGCGGAGCCACGCAAATTTTCAGCATCACCTTCTTCTGGATTTTGGAATCTTCGGTTTAGCAATTGGGGCATAGATTTCAATTGTGGATATATACGAGAAAGCGCTAAACGAGAACATTATTGCCTTTCGGCCATCGAGACTAATTAACCCGATGTGCGACGGTCATACCTGATGATCGTCTTCAAAACTGCGCCATGAGGAACTCGCCTCCTCATACACGTCGTTCTGATCAACGTGGTTCTTGACCCAGACCACCACACTCCAATGATCTGATCTCTCCTAGACTCCTTGATGCATCTCTACTTTCGCCTCCGCTCCCTTACTCTTTCCAAAGCTAAATCCACCATTTCCTCCTTTGACCATCTGGATAACTCCAAAGACGAATGTGACGGCCCAAACGAGCCAGTTCAGCCCGCTTATTGCAGTGCTTGCGCGTGCAACATCGCAAACGGTGCCAAAGCAAATTCTGTCGCTTAGGAAGACGGCCAGAGCAATGAATCCACCAAACCAGTGGAGCATAGTCAGCCCCTCAAGGGCGAGCATGCCGATTTGTGCTCCTCGCGATGAGAGCATGCTAGAGAATTTGAGTGGCACCACAATAAGAGGAGCCAGCGCGAGTAATGTCCAAGCTGGTGCGAAGATAAGAAAATTTACTTCGGAAGGCGAGGATTGGCGCCAGTGTGTTGACCACCATGAAGAGACTATTCTAATGTCAGTTGGGTCCTATTGGGGTTGAAGAATTAATCAGTGGCTTACCATATCCCATTAAACCAAGTACAGTAAGTGCAAGCAGAGCTTGTACTGCTCGAACAGGAAGAACCCAGCTGATCGCCATTTTATTTGAATATCTTCTTCTAGAGATAGAAAATGCGAATCGAGGGTGGTGTTGTATAGAATGTTATGTTGTCGTTAAAAGTGAATCCAGTTCCCAAATTGTTTTTGTGAGCGAGTGTACGAAAATGCCAAGGTGGTCAAAGGAGTGTATAGAGCGATAACCAAGAAACAATAAAAGCAATCCGGCATTCCGGGGACTCCCAAGGTGTATATGAGGCACGCTCTGCTCACTCCATCTGCCTGTTCGCCCACGTCAGGTTTGACACCCTGCACGCGTCACTCTCCACCAATCTTGCAATGCAATCTTCGGGAAGTTCACATCCAGCAACATTTTCCTCCCCAAACGCTTCAACGGCAAGAAACGTCATGCGATGCGACATTTAAAGCTATGAGTGGCTAGTGCTGCCCAACTGCCTGAGTTCGTGTTTCAGGTATGGTCTGAATCCTGGTCCCGCATGAGTTGTGTCAGATCGGTAAAATGGTACGATTGGCTAAACAACACAGGCTGTTGCAGACAATCGTACTTTAATATTAGAAATTGATGCCTCGAAAACATCTGGCAGGAAATGCTGCAAGTTGTCGCGCCTACCGCTCGACCCCAATCGGAAATAATTTTCGTTGCGCCATTTTGGGAAACTTGTTCGAGGTCCCAAAAGGGGAAAACGAAGAAACAGTAGGCTGTGAAATGGCCTAGACATTTTTAATAGATGACGCTAGTTGAACAAGACTACTGATTTCAGCACAGGAATTCTCCGCCAGTGAACAAACGCGTGCCACGCAAAAGGATGATTCGGAACGCACAGAGGCAGATCGATACATAAACATCATGAGATTCATGCATCGATCACTCTCAGATAAGTTTGATAGCCACCATATACCTTGATTGGCCTCGGGTACGACCCGACTCCATTCTCTACTGTTGCCAACCAACATCAAGACAAACAGCGAAATGATGGGCCATATTCATGTGATTGAGGAAGCGCCACTAAAACTATTTCTGGCCATGTTCAGAAAGCCTAGACCAGAGCTCTCGCTGAACACTCTAACTAATCTCAATATATGTATTGAACCAACCTTGGAACAGGGCAGCTAGATATCATTGCCAAGAATCCGAGCATCGTTCCATGACAAAGGTTCAGGCCACTGAATGTATTTTCCATTCAAAGACACATCTACCTTGACAAGTGTTGAAGACGCAATGGAACGCTAGAACTAATTATGGCTTGTGGCTGAACCAGGCTTTGAGCCAGCTACCACGTGGCGTCACTTGCGGGGACTCCCATGTTGATGCTGAAATATGGAGAATCCTTCCTTCACTTGAGACCAAACCATGTCATAGCTGCCTGTACTTTGCACTGTATTTTGTACGTCGACTCCTATCAAAGGTGGTAGCCCTACTCCACCTCCAGGGTACACGACCCTTGGAAAGTCTTTCACTTTGCCAAGATCTAGGCTATCAAAGTTCAGACGTAGCTTAGTCTCCTACATGACCAATGGTTCATGCTTCGCAAGAAGTGGCGAGATTAATTGCCTGGCTTATTGATAATACCAAACTCATTCACGTCTCGCTGGATCTCAATGGCCTGTTCACGATTAAAGGAATGGATCCACATGAGACTAAACATGCCTCTCCATCGATGCGAGTAAAGATACCTGAATACATTTACCCGACAGCATATAGGCAAGCCGTATCCAAAATAGGGACCCCCAACTCACATCGCATCTCCTCACCCAACGCACAACATCTACCAACTTCAAACACCTTAGAGCCAAGAAATCAAACCACCAATCACAAAAAAATATCAAATCCCAACGCCAAAACATTTTCAATTAATCCATGACCAAAGAGGTCGCACTATATAATACACATCCGTGCTCTAAGAGCATAAACCCAGAGACACATGCCGTCCTAATCGTACATCTAAATACTAATCATCGCCATGCCTGCCCACCCCCGCATACCCTGCAATAGTCATTGGCGTCACGCAAGAAGCAGCGAGCATTCCAGCATCGCTAATTCCGCTTGACACTACAAGTCCAATTGTGGGAAGGTAGTTTCGGCAGCAATGCAATGGGGGAAAGAATCCAACGAGTACGAATGGGTAAGGCGGTTTACCAGAAAGCACAATTAAACCGAATAAAAAAAAAGACGAAATGAGTAGTGATGATCAGGCGTCATGCACGCCTTGCGGTCCTCGTGTTGACAATAGTAAGAGCTGGGCTGTGAAGTTGACAAAGTGCCCATGATGCATAGAGGGCACTGATCGGGAGGGGGATTAGCATCAATTTTGAATTGAAGCTGAAGATCAGGGCGTTTTCAGCACAAGATCAAGCTTTGAATTGGTTGCTTTTGCAAAAGTTGCAAGCTCTCAACCCCGAGCACCAAAGTGTGCTGCAGCACGAGTCATCTATAGAACTGAGTCAGTCGTTGTCTCACACGTGGTTATTGTATGGTGGATCCTACCTCGTTGCACTTGTTGACCAAAGCAGAGATACGTCGCAGGAGAGGACTGCCAGGGGTGCTTTCATTGAGGGCCATATAAGTATCAGTCAGGCGCTGCTTGACCACATCCATAATCTTGGGCACAATGTCGCGGATGTCATCGTCCTGTCGTGCTGGTTAGCAATAATCACCGTTGATCAGCTGCGAAAACTTACATTAGGATTGACATTCATCAACACAGCATCCAGCCAAACGAGTCGCTGCTGGGTGTTTCGTTCCAAAGCGTCTGAGACAACCGCACCAGTTGAGAGAGCAAGTAACGGGCCCACTTGACGAAGATACCCAGGATTGCAATGAATAAAGACTTCATCAAAGAGTTCCGTAGTGCGTCGTGACTGAAGCCATTGCATGGTACCCTGCTCATACTGACCTTCTGTCATGCATCGAGCAATAGCCTCAGTCTCTAGCTCTTCGGGTGTTTTCTGCTTGACCGGAGAACGGGCAGCTGGGGGCGAACGGACCGAACCCTGTGATGGTGCCTGTGGCTTGAGGGATTGCTGCAACTTGGCTACCTGAGCTTGTAGCTCGGCTTGAGTAGCAACCATTGTCTTAATAGTCTCGAGGCAGGTATGCACAGTGTCGGTAAGCTGCGTAATCTTAGCAGCATCTTCGCGTCGCTGAGTGTGCGCTTGACGCAACTGCTCGCCAATCTGCTTCTCAATGACACCAGACAAACTTGTAATCGCGGGGTTGATGACGGCTGCAACAGAAGCAACTACGAGCGGCTCAACGTTACCAGCCACCTTCTTAGCAACCTGATCAGAGAGCGACTGGAAAATATGGGGAGCCTTCAGAGCGCGGGCAACAGCATCTGGAATCTCCTTTGACAATTGCGGGCCTAAAGCAGTCTTCAGGTTGCTGCCAATGCTCTTCTCGAGTGTAGAGGTAGTCTTTGCTAGTACTTCAGGGAGCAAGACCTCACGGATATTCTCATCGACCATCCTCCTAATGACACCCTCCACGTTATCGGTCAACGTACTGGAGACAAGACGGAGAATAGCTTCTTGCTTGGCGCCATTAGCAGCATTCATGACACGTTTGTCCTCGTCGAAACGCTTATACATGATGTCAAGCTCGCGAGAGAAGCCTTTAGTGATCTCGGACTGTACAACCTCCTCTAGTTTCTTAGCATCAAGATTGACAGACGAAGCAGCTGGCGTAGCTGCGGCAGGCTGGAAGTGTTTGCTGATGAGTTGCTTGGCCCACTCAGGTGCTTCAGTGGTAGACGCCTTGGATGACTCTGGCTGAGTGGGAGCCTCTGGTAGAACAGGTGATTTAGACACAGGTGCACTCTGGGCAGCTTGAGCGTAAGATGGAGCCGTTGTACGTGTCGCCGTCGAAATTTGAGACGCTGTGTCCGTCGCAGTCTTTTTCTTCTTTTTCTTCTCAGGCTTCTCGCTGCCACCATTGATGATAGCTGCGCGAGAAGCATCCTGCTTGCTCTCGACCTTTGCAAGTGTCGAAGCACGCACGGCGGCCTCTGAACCCATTGTTTGTCTAGACACATTGCTTGGCTCCTTCTTCACGCTCTCTCGCACAGATCGATCAGAGATGGACTTGGGCGCAGTCGAGTCACCAGCCGTCGAAGACTCATCTGTGACGGGCTGCGGCGGCTTGAGGGTTGTTATAGTAATAACGCCCTCCTGTTCAGCTTCCTTGGGGTTGATTGGTTCACCTTCTTTCTTCCAACCTAGATCGCTTCGTCGGATGCGAACGACGCAAACACCCTTCGAGTGCATGGCATAGAGTTCGAAAAGGGCGGCATTGTCCGAATCTTCCGCATCTGTAGGACCAGTGGGTATCTCTACAGGCTCATTAAGCATGTGAAGGCTGCGAATCTGACCCTTTGATGCAAATGAGTACTCAGTCAGGCTGGTCATAATAGCTGTGGCATTGACAGGCGGAAGCGGTGCCAGGCCCCTCTCCCCCTTGTTTGCAAGACGAGAAATGAACGTAGCTTGACTCAAAGCCGGCAGATTGTATCGTGGACATGATACATGTACAAAGAAGATGGAGTTTCGAGTTGGATGAGCAACAGCCATGATACCAGTCTTCGGGTGAAATGAGACGCTGCAAATAGCATCTGATTCGTTTTCATGTGGCAAATGAATTTCCTGAACGGCTTTGCCGAGACCGAGATCCCACAACTGGAAGGAGTGGTTCTGTTTCATACCAACCATGACATATCGTAGCGCGATACCCTTAGTAAACGGCTTGTCCTTGTCAAAGAAAAAGACTGAAGTGGGCCATGATTTGGCGTTTGGCGTAGTGGTGTGGAACTCAAGCAGTGTCTCCGAAACCTCGACCTGGCGTGGTGGAGCGTTAGGGTTGCCCAACTCAGGTTCGGTTAGGGTACGAATATCCCAAAAACGCATGCGACCCGCTTTGTCCAATGAGACAATAATAGTATCATCCTCACTGAATGTGAAGTCCTTACCGGCCTTACCGGTAAGGATCTTGAGAGAGCGCTCCTTGAGATATTTCTCTGTATGACAGATGCGGCTCTTTGGACGAGCATACTCCATGGCAACCTTGGGAAAGATGATGTGGATTGACTTGCCACGACCAACAGCAAAGAACTCGGGATGACGGGATGAAGGCTTCGCACGTGTCTTTAGCTGACCACCAGATGTGTTATCATCTTGGATAGGTGATGGGGGAAGTAGAAGACCCTGAGAATCGAGATTCTCGCCGAAAGCATCCTCACGAGTCGTGTCGATGGAGGTCCAGAAAACAGTGCCATTGACACCGATTCCAAGAATACTCTCAATCGCCGGTTGCGCGTCGTCTGTAGAGGAACAAATGGCGATGTTGAAAATCCGCTCATTGTGATTCTCAAATACATGGCGGTATTGTCCATTTTCCTGACGAATGATGCGGAAGCCACCTTTCTTAACGAGGGCGTACACAATAAAGTTCTTAGTGGCCGCGACAAGAGAACGATCGATCTGGTCGAAATCTTTCTTTAGTCTAGCAACATCCATGAACAACTCAGACTGGAAAAAAAGGCGTCGAGAAGGGATCTGGTTGACTTGAATGGAAGCAAAGGCGCGCATGGGGAACCTGTAGACTATTACCGTCTGGTCCTCACCTTGTGCTAGGCTCTCTGCAGCCTCAGCCGTCTCCCAATCATCGGCGATATTGGCGTCAGCAACCTCAGTAGCAACCTCCTTCAAAGCTATAGTAAGAGGCTTCGGCAGGGTCATTTGCAGATCTTTCATGGTGTTTTCGTCCTTGAGTTCTTCCTTGACTGCAGCAGCCACGTCGGCTACGAGCTGCTGCACTTCGGCGATATCTTCACCAGGCATATCGCTAAGCTCCTTAGAGACCTGTGTCGTGGACTTGCCCTCTGCTTCGGCAAGTGCTTCCTCAACTTGGTGGCTAACTTGTTCACCTAGGTCATTCACAGCCTCAGCCACAGTTTCGTGTGGTTGGGCTGACAGACTTGGCGTAGATACTTCGGCGACGTGCTTTAGCTTGAGGATCTCGATCTTAGGTGCGGATGACTTAGACGTTTCGGGGACGGGAGTGCGGTTGCGAGGGCTAGCTGCTTCAAGTGCGTCAAAGGGATTGACGTAAGTGAACTTGGGTGTGCGCGAGGTGGGCTCGGGGTGGAACCGGGCAGACGAGCCAGTACCATCAGAGCCAAAAACCCTCATAGGTGAGGCAGAGGACGCTGCGGTAGCAGCTAGATTTGCTGACGACATCTCAGCATTGGCAAGATCTTGCGCCAAATCATCCACAGCCGTTTCAGGCATGTAGGCGGCTGGCGGAGAGAAGGCAGCTGCAGAAGCCCGAGATGAGCGACCGTCAGACTGTGCCGGTTTGGGGTGGTTTAGAAGACGAAGAAGTAAATCCTGGGGGTTCTCTGGCGAAACAGGTGCTGGGACAGACTGAGCTAGTGGGCCGTGACCTTGTGAAGGCGTCCTGTTGCCCATGAAGTTTGCCGCGAGATCGTTGGCTGAGACAGTGCGACCTTGGGCTTGGGACGCGTCGGAAAACTGAGTGTTTTGCGATACGCGCCGGGCCTGACCAGCTCCAGGCTGTGAATTGAAGCGTAATAAATTAAGAAGCTGCGTGGACTGTTGCTGCTGCGTCTGCTGCGACACGGCACTGTGTTCGGGGGCGGGTGTGTTGGCAGTAGACGTGTTCGGCGACATGATGGCAGACTGATGATGCGGCTGTGGGCCACTGGGCGACGGAGAAAATAGCGGAGACGAGACAGAAGGCTGACGGTAGCTGTGCTGTTGTGATTGTGGTTGCTGTGGGTTGTTGTTACTGCCAGCAGCGCCACCGTTGAGGCGAGCAAACAGCTCTTGCAAGTCCGCCATAGTGAAAGAAAGATGGGTGATCTAGCTATCTGTTAGTGATGGTGAGAGATGAGGACTGTGTACTAGGTTGGGCGGCAACTCACTTTACTCTACCCAAAATTCGTGTAATGTGCGAACTGCGCGGCTGCAGCCACTCAAGGTGTGTGAGACTTGACGTTTATGGTAAAACTGTAGCAGTCGATAGCTGTAGAGCAGTACAAAGTGTAGATGGAGATGACACGCTAGGATGGCCGCAGATGAAGTCAATGGGTTGGCGTCGGGCAAGTAACCGTGGGTGAGAGCGTTCGACAGTTGATAGTTGCGGCTCGTTGTTACGGCTAGTCCTAAAATGGTAACGCCATAGATGCCAACTTCACCCAATGATTGTAGCATCAAACTGTCATGATTGTCCAAAGCAGTACACGTTACCATCCCTTTTCTACGCTCTCCATTTGATCAAAATCATAAATCAATATATAATCTAGGACCAGGATACATGTTTCATAATACTTTTTGTATTCTCATGTTAGGTGAAATATTTCACTCTCACTTGAAGTGAACACTTCGTCGCAAACCGATGACTAGTTGCGCCGTTTCCCAGCAAACTGCCTTGCTATGTAGTGTATAACAACTATACGCCTAGCTACCTAACAGTATCCACCCTTCCGCGGCAACTACGCAACAATTCGAACCACAAATAACCAGCCCCCTAATGTGCATCTTCTTCCGCAAACGAAACAAGGGTCAAAAGAACCACCCCGAAACCCTTCCACTGTCGTCAAGAACCCAGCGTAGATCTAGCATCATCCATGAGGCTGATACTAATTTCAGTTCTGAAATAACTTCCCAGCACCGAGACCCAGCTCGGGAGTCAGACGGGGAAATAGATTGCGCAAGTGTCCAAGCATTTGCGACAATTATCCCACATCGTCGCTAGTTGAAATGAAGTGTACCACCTGGACCAAATCTACAATAACACGTAGCCGGCTCGGCCGAAACCGAAATTACACTCCACGTGGCGACTAAGCATCAACCCGAGGATACAAAGGTGCGTCATTTCAAACCCCCGTAGCGTGTTGTGTAGATCGTAAATTTCACCAATCTTGGTCCCCTGATTTGCTGATCCTATCTGTATTATTGCTAAAATCCAACTTTACGCCACAGGGACACCAAACGATGTGCCCGTGTTCTATAACACGCAAGTAAATTGAAAGTAATGTGGATACGGGATCGGGCTACGTAATCGACGGTGATAGAAATGCGCCATCGGATTGACCGATCCGTGAATGCAGACAGAGTGGCGTATTGAGAAAGTTGTGAGACGTTGATCAACGCTCTGTAGCGGCTGGAGAAAGGAGAGGATCTCGGGGAAAGAGGAGCTGAAAATATATTATCGAGATGAGGTTGGGTATATCTTGGCATTTACTGATATTGTGCATCGCCCTATACCCATTGTGAACTTTGTTCATGAGATACAGCAATGATCTTCGATCGACATGCCTATGATCACCATACATAGACCCAATATAAAGCCATGTTGCGGGATGGCACTACCCGGACATATTTGAGATGCTTCGCCACCTTTTTGCCTATCTCCGTTTAACACGAAGCCGATATTGGCAAGTGAAACCCGCGTCTAAGAGCCTACAGGTGATATGTACAATAGTGGTACAGCCGATCCTCCGTGCAAACCACCCAATCAGTCAGCGCATTGTGGCATATTTTCAGAGGCATACCGGCGCATCAAAGCGCCTGACAGCTCCTCACAGCTCCTCCATATCTTCATCGCCTAGATCAAGCGCAGGGAAGTCTCCCGCCTCGCATCGCTCGGGTCGGACGAAAACACCGTAGCTGTTGCCACACTTAAAGTATCGCCTCCCTTTGACAGATCCGTCGTTTTTTCCCGTCGGCTCATCGAGCGTCACGCCCAACCAGACCCCGATGCCGGGAATCTCGGGAATTGGGCCAATGTAAGATATTGTCCCTCTACGGGCGTCTGACTCGGGAAGGAGGCGCACGCGACCAGAGACTTTCAACCCTATTATTTATGTTAGTTATTGCTGTGAAAGTTTGTTGAAGCCGATTTCCAATATAGTGAAAGACAATGCACTCGTCGAGTAGATGAAAATGCGGTAAGTGATGGTGACGGCGGATGACTTGTCAGCCAGTGAACAGATGTTATTGTGGAAATGCAACACGGGTCGTGCGTGCTGCACACATGTCACACCGTAGCCGCTCGTTTCGAGAATGAGGCTGTGTTGCGTGGCGGGCCGCCCGCAGCAAACGATACAACGTTCGAGGTGCTTGTCTGCCGAAGAATTGATGTGCAGATCCGACGTATAGACGGGCCGTTTCGTCATTGAAACATGGTATATGCGAACGGCTATTTCTTTAAATTGGTTGCCATGATACACGTCGAGCCCGAGCTCTACCGACGAATTGATTGACCGTCGCAATGTTTAATATTGGTATGAGCTTTGAACTCGACACCATGATTGTAAGGCTGGCGTAAAAAGGATCCTTGACTCAAGGCTCAGGCTTCTGGGTCGACACGGCTCCAAGTCATTCGGATATGAGGTAGATCACAATCTTTATGGGTACTGATTCAACGAAAGGCTGAAGCAAACACAAAATTGCAGGTGCAGTGTATTGTGTGAGTGTTGCCCTGTTCAGCTGAGAGCATTGGTCCTCGCAATACCAGCAATATATACTGTATGTTCTGTGGATATAGGCAAGGAACATCTCCCATCTCCGAAGGCGAAGTTCAATTGTCGCAAGTCTAATAGGATGATGGGTGTCCAGGAAGTCGAATATGCCACTAGTTGTTTCCTCCATACCATTTAGAGGCAATTCAGGCCCAGGCCTTCTCCTGGAAGCGAGAAGAAGTAATCGAGGTACTCGGCGCCAATATGCAGCCGACCAAACGAGGAATTATCTGAATCGCTACAAGCCCTGTCTCCGGGAAAACCATAGGATAAACTAATGTCTATTTTGTGGGCCAACTTTGCTTTTGCTCGTGTTGGGCAGCCGTACTCGTACGATTGGGCATATACAAGTTCTAAGGACAGTGTACGACTTACCTCTTTCTTCTACTTCCCGTTCTGAGGCCAGGATCTTCTGTTGCTCAATACTAGGAGCATCTGGGTCGAAGCGGCCTAGCTTCTGTGCTTTCTTCCACGCAAGAACACTATCAGTGCGAGTTTCATACTCGGTCGTTGGCATAGTATACTTTTCAACCGCGGAGAGATCGGAGAAATTAGTTCGTGCAGCAGGCGGGCGCGTGTCAACAACCTAAGACCAGCGTGTCAGGATAGATCCATGTGAAGCAATCATTTGCCCGCAGAGCATTGATAAAACGCTGGTCCAGCTGGATGTATGATACATGGGCTAATCAAAATTGAAAACGCCAATAGCAATTGGAACTAAAGCAATAAGGGACATGATCGTGAATTGTGAGAATGAGAGCAAGTAAACGAAACGTCATGATACAAGGTTTCATGACAGTGACAGAAAAGGATGGGGATCTTCGGCACGTGCGAATGACAGTGAGCGAACCAAAGGAGAGGATCTTTGCACGACCAAAGTAATGTACCAAGCCTGTCAGGGTGCAATTTGGCTGTAATAAGAAGGGGTGGGTGGGGTGTGTCGAGGGACACTGCGGGGCATGCACCTAGCTATGCAGGCTGGGGCTGACAGCCTCATGAGACTACTGAGGCGACGAATGAGAATAAAAACAAGACGTTGACTAAAACACTAGAAACAAAACCAAGGTAATCGGCAGGGAGCAGAGAGCTGGACTAGAGCAAGGAAGATGTGGCAGCCGATAAGAGGACGAGAGTATCATAACGGCCCAGGACAGGGCTGGCAATGCTGAGCAATAAAAATTGGTGCAAGACTCACAATTAGCTCTGCATACGGTTGCATTGGAAACATGGCAAGTCGGGTCTGCTCTTCATCAGTCGCAGTGATGGGCACGGCATCCTGAGAGGCAACTCGTAAGGATAGCTGCTGGCTGCCTGCGGGGACACCAGTGATGGGCTCCAAGCGCGATTTGAGATGTGCAATGGACCATGAGGGAGAAATGCGACGCTCTGAGGAGGAGTTGGGTGAGCTGACGATGAGCGGTACATCGGCTGCACTCTGGTGGGCCATGTCGGTGTCAGGCAGGTTGATGGGGTCTCGTATGCTGTGGGGGCTAGTGCGAACAGGCAGGAATAGAGCAGAGCAAAACTCAAAAGCAATAGGAACGCTGGTGTTTGGCGTTTGGCGTTTGGCGAGAGTCTGAGGGCGAAAAAGTGGATTAGGATAGCGCTTGCAGAAACGGCTGGCTCGACGAACCCACGTTCTCTGAATATTACTTGTTGAGGTTGTTCACCAGGTGACCAACAACGTATGCGGGTATGTTGCATGGGATGGTGTAAGGCAGACAAAAGGCATCCAAGGTAGCGTAATAAGAGGGCAGAGAATATGTACACAGCTGCGTGGACCACTTTTTCGGCAGCCCAAGCGAAGACGCCAAGAAAATGGTTTGACTGCAGTGAATGTCTCAGAACAGCGCACAGAAGCACGTCAGCACCCCACGCGCTCTTGTCGCGCTCCACACCGTGGAGAAGCCGGTTACAGACCCCCATGCCGCCGTGCTGGCAACGCGTTTGTGGGCGGCCTTGGGACGTGTTTTGAGTGCTTGCGAGTCTGCAACATGCCCCATCGAAAACTCCATCATCGTTAGCCAAGACTTTTGGACATGATACTGTGTAGATGATAGACGACAGCACTAATGTCAGTGCGCGCACCGCCCTTGTCTGCGCCTCAATGGTTACTTTTGCCGTGGGTTATGAATCAATAGCAGTCATCAAAGCAAGCCCTTTCTCAAGAGGACCACCGGCTTCGTGCAGCAATTTTTCCTCCAACTGTGGACAGCTTTCACCGCTTGTGTTATGCAATGCAAGCCCTCTAAAAATACAGAGCACTGCCAGGATGCACTTCCTTGGTCTACTGCCACTGACAAGGACAAATTGATGAACTGGCAACCCGGATACCAAACCATGGAACTGGCATGAGTTGGCAACACTACGAAGTACGATCCAGATTAGGTCAACCAACCAGACCAGCCAGAGGCGTGGAGGCTGTGACACGCAACGCAAAGAGGACCGCAGACTGGGCTCCCCAATAAGGCATTCAGAAGCTGGCACGCATAGGGTTCATCAGAACATAGGTAGTTACCTACCCACGACCAGGGCAATAGAATGATTAGGCTCGCATGTCGCTACACACAGTGTGCAAATTAGTCTGTGGGGGTCCTTCATCAACTCCACGACAAGCCGCCGGCGGTGCCTTTATGATTTGGCGTCGAGTGCGCACAGGGCCACTGTTCGCTCCATGCCAACCTTATGCACCTCGGGTGTTTAGGAAATTAGTACCGAAAGCCCAGTCAGTGTTCATCTCAACCTCAACACAGTCATTGACCAGCACACGATTGAATAGGCACCTTTCACCGCTCGATGTGCATCATCGTTGACCCTACCCGCCTTTGGTGACGGTATGGCCGGCCGATTGCTGTCATAGAGGACACGGCAATGATTCAGGCCAGGTATGCCTGCGGACAAGCCACAGAATAACGGCTAACAACGTGGTCCCTGTGCACAAGACAGCACACAGCAGCACCGCCGCAGTCCGGCAAAGCAAAGCCTCGCGTGTCATAGTTGTACAGGTGTCGATGATGGCTGATGGGTCAAGCCGGGGCGGCCAACTAAACGCCCATCAAACCTAGGTAAGTATGTGGGCAGTTCACCGCTTCTCTGTCCAAGAAAAAGGTCTAATGAGGATTGATGGGCATGGACGCTCACCGTGAGTTAGTAGAAGGAAGCACTTGATGCTACCATCCGGCTATGGAGTGCTATCTTGACGTGGTCAAGGTTCTGGGTGGTACACATCATCAGTTGCACGACTATGATAATGAAGTGAGCGTTCGCAAGGCTACATTCGGTAGCGACCCTTCTGGCGTATGATTGCCGTAGGGCGAAGGCTGCTGCCGATCTTGTTCGCGGCGCCAGGTCATCGTGCTTGCTGCACCCGAACCTGACTTTGGAGTTATTGGAGGGTTCACACCGCTCTTCTCCATCTGATTCGCTGCCCTTTTTCTCAAGCGTGTTTTGGGCTATAGTAATGAGCGAACGTGATGATCTAAAGAGGACCCCCCTGCTGTCCTTGATGAACAACGCAGGCGCCAGAGCCCCATCTTGGGGCGCATTGAGGCCTGATGAGAAGAAAGGGCAGCAAATGAGAGTTGGAGGCTGGAGCAAGAGAAGGGAAGAGCAGAGAAGGGGAGAGAATAGAACAGGTAAAGGTTGGATAATGGGGTTTTGAAGGTGGGGGGAACACGTCATTAGCACTCTACTCGTAGTACCCAGACAAGTATACTGTTTGGTACTATGCTTGACTCCTTGGTGGGAACTTAGCACACACCGGAAGCTCATCTGCTTTTCCGTAGTGGGCTAGGCCTAGTAGGTTAGTAAGAAGAATTTGGGCACTCTGATTGTTTGTTTTTGGCTTTTCGCTTAATTAGCTACAGAGATCGGATCAGCTGCACGTCCTTGGCACGGTGGCAGAGTGGCATGGGCCATCAAATGTGGCGGCGCCGCCAGTACGAGTCGAGAAGTGCAAAGCGCCGAAGTAGTCAAGGGTCAGGTCGAAAACGCCATAGGGATTATCCCCAAAACCCAAGGCCCTGGGTTCTTTACCCACTGCAATGAGGCGGAAGCCAGGGCCACACTTGACAAAGATGCATGTTGCCTGTATTACATGTTGCACGCTAATTTGTAACATCTAACCCTCTCTATTTTCACAATACCCTACCTACCCTACCTACCTCATACTCCGTTCTCCACTCTTTGCCTGCCTGCCTACCTGCATCTACCCATCCTCCTCGTCCTCAACACGACACGACATAACACAACTCTTGACTCTTCTGTCTTCTGCATAGTCAGTGGCTCAGCACGCTGGTCAATCAACTGCGACCTTTTGGTTGGCTGTTTCAGAACCCTGGTCTGCGGCCTGCAAATAGCTCCAGTTGGACAACCACTCACAACGTCAATGACCAGAAGTACATTGCCATTTGTCACTTTCTCCATAACTCGCACACCTAGCTCTATTCGATCAATCGCCCTACTATCGCCGTCCCCAGCTGTTCCGTCTCACACTCACCAACCCATCTATTGATCTTCGCCGCGCCTTCCTGATATTGTTTACGAAACATTCATCTCGCCAACCTTTTCGATTCTTGCTACTCCCTCCTCAACACCGCCTTCTGCCTTGTTTAAGCCCAACGCCACAATTGACCTGCCAACATCATACCGCTCCTCTGTCGTATTGCCCACACCTCCTCATTAGGCCTCCTTCAACTCTCTCTTCATCACTCCAAACTCCTTCAATCTACCTACCACCCTTTTACTACAGGTACATCGCAGTAATCATATCTGCTGCCATCCTCTGCTATCCTAACCTCAGCTCCTCAACCCCCCTCCAAATCACCCTCGCTTGACTTCCGTAAGACACACCTAGTGTTGGCGGAGCTGGAAACGTAGAAATCACTTCTCATCTTATGGGCTGGCTCTCTGCCGGTCGCTCTCGCCCATCGTGGATATCAGTCTGCTTCTCGAGCCGCGTGGTTCTGAATCACCGGCTAGCAAGAAGAGTTCAACATCAATAACCTCCAACTCAACTGCAGCAACAAGAGCATACACATCTGCTCCCTCAGCTTACACGCAATCCCCTGCACATGGAGCCTCACCTGCATATGCTACCGGTTCTCCTGCTTATGCGCCACCAATGCCCTATGGTCCAACATCTGCCTATCCTGCCCAGGCTCCAGCAAATTCAGCCTCACATGGACCTGGACCTATGCTAGGTGGGCCAGTCTTACCCGCTATTTCGGAGCTCCAACGGCATCAGGATCCTTCAGCGCACCCTCAGTTCCGGCCCTTATATACAGGTCACCCAGGTCTTCACCAAGCCCCCCCGGAACCAATGGCTCCCCTCCACAAGCTCTCAAAAGACAAGCTTCACAAACCCCGTTACCTGAAGAGAGTCCCGCAAAGAAGCAATCAAAATGGACACCGGAAGAAGATAATCTTACCATCGAATTACGAGGCCAGGGGATGAAGTGGGACGATATCGCAAAACGCCTGCCTGGACGAAGCTCCATTTCCTGCCGTTTGCGGTATCAAAATTACCTCGAAAAACGCGCAATCTGGGACGAAGAGAAGAAGAACAAACTTGCAAGACTCTATGCTCGGTATGTAACACAACTTCCTGGGCTGCCTAGTTGTAGTCGCAGCTGCGTGTGACTCTGCACGAATTTGGTCAATTGCCCCTTCCGTGGACAGTCATCGTAGGCTTCACACATATTTGGTTTACACATCCCTCCTCCATCCCGTGTACGAAACAAAAAAGTGTCAAGATTCTGTATAATCACAGGGCTAACGCGCTACTAGATTCAAAGACCAGATGTGGCAGAAGGTAGCTACTGAAATGGGCATACCATGGAGGTCTGCTGAGTCCATGCACTGGCAGCTAGGAGAACAAGAAATGAGTGCACGTGCCAATGCTCCTGTCTTTCAGCTGCACCCATCTGCGACAGGCACGGGCCTTGGCTCACCTTCGCAGGTACCTGTTGTACCTGCTCTGACTTCGCACGGTTTCACTGCTGCAAACGCCGCTCAATTGATGCCTAATCCACCACCAATGCCTGCGCAGCAACATCAGCCACCACCAGCACTACCGCAAGGCCCAATGCACGGTTACCATCAACGTACAGACAGCGGTTCGAGTCAAGGGCGACGAAGGAACAGTTCATTCAGCCGCAGACGAGCAGATCCTCGATTGAGGGCCAGTGTGCCACCCCAACTCAGTCAGCCATTGCCTCAAATACATGCAGCTTCTGCAGAAGATTTGATTAGTGGTGCTAGAACAGCTCCTGTACCTGACCTCAAATCTGGTATGAAGCGTGAAGGCGATGCCTCTAGCTACAATGAGCCATTTCCAAGGAAGAGACGGGAAGAAGAGTATGGAGGTCCATCGCGCTCAGAATTGGACACTCGTAGCCAAGGTTTCAGAAGTCCGGACCGATTATCACAACGCAGTGGAACTGGCAGCATTAAGAGCATGAAACGGGAGCCAGAAGAGGCTGAGAGAGCTTCTGCCATGCCATCCCCGCCTGCAGCTGCCAGGCCTTAATCACAGTATAACAAGGCTGGGGAGCCTTTTAGAAAGAGGTGGAAGCATATAATCCAGGCGGGACCTGGACTACACAAGAGAGAGTACAAGAATTAGATTTACGACAATCATTGGGATGCATTGTGAGAGGGGGGGCCATTTCACGGATCATAACCATGGGGCGACATGATTGTGGCATTTAGCGTGGGTAGGGGTCAGCATTTTGCTTGAACTCTTTTTTTTGGGTTTGCATTGCGAAGTATACAAGATCATAGCGTTGGGTTCTGCTGGATTTCCTATATTTTTTTTTTAATTGCGTTTGTTTTTATTTGTTGTACACTTCATTGGTGCGGTAACGATTGTGCATTTTCGTCAGCGTTTCATTTCATATTTACCACAAGAACCAGCGGGCATAGCGTGGCGAGGATATCCATCATATTACTTTGTAGTTTTTCCACCAAGCATCAACCTGTCAGTATATTCAGTAGTTCACATAGTATAGAGTTTCCTTCCGCGTCATAGCAACTCAGCAATTTTTTTTTTCGCCAACGCATACACCTCCTGAAGACCAGCATTGCCATACTATCTGGAGAATACCACCATCGTGAAGCCCGACAACCCGAAAGCGCCCTACTGAGTCATAAATTTTTGAACTTGTAAAACTGGTCGCCAGGTCAAAGTCAAGCATCCCATGCTCGGAATCTGTAGCGGTGTACAGCATGGCAGACGTTGGGAGAAATTTTCCCACCGCCTTCGCAGTTCGTCTACCCCAGACCATCCCTAATGACGTATGTAGACGGCGGCTTGCATTCAAGTCGGTCAAAAAAGCGGCTACGTGGCTCCTCTGCGTGCTGCGCTGTCACCGCCCTACTAAAATTTCCAGCAACCCTGAGAAGATGGTGTTGAGTGCGCTGTCATTCGCACAGCCTCATGCGTGCGAACGCCATGGTAGGTAGGGCCGACAGACATGGGATGTGCATGAACTTGCTGCAGCCATGAACCATCCCTGACTTATTTTAGAACGCTCTGTCATTTTGACAGCGCAGACCAGTTCATGACCTGTTACGCGACCCCACTTAAAAAAGCAGATTAAACTGATTATAGAGATCGCCGACGTTTGCTGGGTGGGATAGCGGTGGGACGGTCATGTTATCGATACCTATGTACCATCAGGATCGCACCCTGTACCCTCCTCCTGCTCCACCCTGTTTTATTCAGGGTAATTTTCTCGAACCTTCGGCCACAAGGCTGAACTCCTTACGAGGTACCTAGGTATCTACCGGTATGTACTGCCATCCTCGAACCTGAAACACTGCACAAGCATGACAATTTTCGCTTCACCGTTGTCAGTGCCACATGCCTCAAGTTGAGTGCTCCTCGCGTTTCCGTTGCTTTTCCAGAACACCCTCATGCTTTGGAGAAGGCGCCGCATGCGGTTGCTATTGCGTGCGCTCTCCGATGCATAGCGAACGTTCGCCCATTCAGGCAGATGTCCGGCATGAACATCAATGCCGAACAGAACCACCGAAGAACCTGGTGTCTGGTATGGGACTTGAGCACAACACACACGACATGGCCGTGCCATTTGTCCGATTTGTTCAATCTCTCGGGCTTATTTGCTTCTTTGGCGGAGGGTTACATGACCGCCGGTACCGCCATCTGCGAACATGTTCAAACGCGTAAATTTGTGCATGTGGACCATGAATCGAACTATGCCTAATTTCGCGCTGCCAGGTCTTTGTGCTCGGTCAGGACTCAGGGCCAACATAAACTCTACTTCGAGAAGGTCAGCCAAAGCTTTGCAACCATCGTCGTTACCACATGTGTTCGCCCAATGCGAGGAACATGAGTCGCAAGCTGTCTGACCCATTTTCAGAAGTTTGACACATGACAGTATGGAAATATCTCCACTTTTCCTTTCATATACACGAGGTTACCTCGCATTTGAATGAACCCCATCGTCCCGCTGTGCTGCAGCGGACCAGTTAAATTGCGATCTGCCGGGATCGCCCATCTTGCACAAAACCGTTCTATGACACCCGAAACGCGACCGTTTTCGGCAGTGAACCATGGTTTGCGACCGATCCTGCCAACCAATTCGAACGAGCCATGACCTAGCACATTCTGATACCAGCTAGAAGGTCAGGAAGAATATTCTCTTGCCCCTTTCATTTCGGCACCATAGGGATTATGATACCGAGAAGGCAAACCTTCCTTTTCGCTTCTCAAGAAGCATGCACAAACAGGGAATGATGCAACCATCTCGAGACTGACCATGGTCGAAAAGAACGAGCATGCAGGCCCGAACTCTTGATCCTAGATCATTGCAAACCGCTGCCGAGTGAGTCAATTTGTGTCGTATCCGCCGTTCCCGCTGGCGCACGCCTGTAGAAAGTGTTCGAGCAGGCCATGACGAAAGCGAGAACAAAAACAAAAAACCACAGCCACACGTACGATACTTTCAGCTGCATTTGCAGATTCCATGAATGACGTTTCAAAGTGCCAAATGCAAAGTGCTAGGCATCCATCAGAAATCACCAATGTGCATCGCTGCCATGAACCCAAAAAAATTAAGTTCTCTCTCCGGGATGTGGGGGCACCAACGGACGCACATGATGATGTACCTAAAGTAAGTACGTGATCGACTGGGAACCCGCAGTTCATCAAACCTTCCAATGCGTGAACGTGCCCGTAGACTTTCTCATTTACAGCATGACTCGGCCAACGAAACACCACGATCTCGGAATGCTCGTTCCATAGGGCCACTAAGCCCAGTAGCGCCGATCTCGATTGCGCCGGCCCATTGAGGTAGGTAAAGAGAGACGAGGAAGGACGGGAGATGAATCGTACGAACGTGTTTGGGCGACTGCGCCTCGCAAAAAAAAAAAAAAGAAAAGGGAGATGAAGGGATAAGGCGCACGACGTCAGCGCTTCCACTGACGTCAAATGTTTCAAAGGGGGGTATGAAAGGCGAGGCTGTAGGGTTCTACGAAGATCCATTGGCAACGTTCGTTCTCGGCATACAGGGTTTGTATACGCGCCAAACAAGCAAGTACACTTTTGCTCGCCCCGCTTCCCTTCAACCTTAATAAATTTTTGGCCTCAGGACAACAACTTGCTCACTGTCCATTTAGGCTTTCTATACTACCGACGCGCAGCTAAAAAGCCCAGATCGTGTGGGCGCAAAAACAAGGACCAGTCAAATGAAAAGGGACGAATCGCCTATCTTTTTTGTTTTTCGGTTGCTATTCAAAGTTCACATTTTCGTTACCGGGATACTAAGACCGGCCGACGGCGGCGGCGGCGGCGGCGGCGCAAGCCAAAAACTGTCTAAACCGAGGCATTGATGTAAACTGCTTCACCGGATCCTGTACGTGACAATTCGACTAAAGGTACATTGCTGCACACCGTTCATTTGTAGAATCCCGAGCGAGCCATTGATGTGCTTTTCCGCTAAAAATAATAATAATAATGATGCCGGCGTCCTCCAAGGATCTTGGAAATGGTCATCGGTATGATAGGTTCCACGCCACAGAACGCCCCAGCCACACCGTTTATCGTTGTTTCCATCAATCAACGCTTCATTTATGGTCTCAGACTCCGTGGGGTATGCGGCAGCGTGCCTGTTTGTCCGCAAAGAGCCCGTGTACTTTGTCATTGAATGCAAGAGATTGGTAGACACATAGGGCACCAGTGCCCAGTTGAAGGGATGTGGTGTGATGTTGTCTGTGAAAAGGTACAGGTGTGGTGACACAAAAGTAAGCAGACACCCGAGATGCCGCATGTCAGAAGCTTGTGGTAACGTTGCGAGCTGTCACTTATTGGAACAAAACACAAAACACATGGCTGGCTTTTCCAAGTGGTATGGACATGATTACAAACTGGGAAAAGACGTGTTCCTGCATCAATACCCAACTCCTCAATGCAATCGACACCAAGTGAATTGGGCCCCTCAGACCGCCCATTCCATCGCGTATATTAGTCCATTCTTGTTAGATTCGTTTCTACAAACCCGAACCCCCATTGTACTACATGTGATGCTAGGCTAGATATCGTGTTACGCCGTCGTGTACTACATTCGCCTATGCCTTACGAGTTCGTGCACTCAAATTGGTCAGATGGCACCTAAACGGGACCGGGAGGAATGCAGATCTAGACGAGAATCGAGAGGAAAACCTGGATATCGGGGGAGCGGTGAGTAGGGGCAAAGTGGCGGTGAACAGGTGTTGCCATCCAAAAAAAAGTTTGGTTTAAGATGGGTACGGAATTCGGACTGGCAGTCGTCGCTTGCGTGTATCAAGTTAGGAGAGTAGGCAAGGCCGCGGAAAGTTCGCTTCACACACCGGATAGTGTAAATCATTTGCATCATAGTCAATTTGCCAATGTAGGTCTAGCGAAGGACGGGCTGCGGCGATCTGCGTAGCGATGCGAAGACATGTTTTTTGCGACTGGTTGTCCACTCACACTTGCGACGCCGTAGTGCGGTGCTTCACTGAGTGAACCCTAAGTGGGTTCGCGAACACCAGTGCTGTGGACCTAGCGCTAACCCCACGTATCCACCACACCAGAACACCGGACCATGATATGCAAGACAGCAAATCATTCAAGCAGAAATCGTGGCATCAATGTTCATGCGATGACACAGGTGTAAACATAATTTCACCGCCTCTTCATTTTGGATGCGTTTAACCGAGATTGAAACTTAATTGATTTGAGGTCGTGCTAGGACTACTCCTCCACGTTCATCTCACGTGCCTGAGCGAAGAAAACACGTGCCGTTCCGCTGCCGACGTTCCTGATACTATAGGTATTGCCTAATGCGATAGGTCAGTTTCTGTTGCAAAATGCCGCAAATTGAAATAACTATCACGCGCCACAACGAAAAGAAAAAAAAGAAAAGACATGTGACGGAGCTTCTGCAGAAGATGGCATGAGGAGGCAGATTCGTACGCCGTAGCCGCCATGCAGACTGAACGACACGAACCCGTCGGTTAGTGAGGGGCACACAGCACAGCGTCTAATGTCACACAGCATGCACAGCATGCACATGTCTGCCGGCGCTACAGTCTGCAAGTGACGAAAAAGTGCCCTCGCTTCGCTGTCCCTTGTCTGCACCGTGCGACAATGGCAAGGCGTAGTGACCGCGGTTGTGTTACATAGAAAACGGAAGGAGCATGCCATATCCAGACTGGCGCTGAAGTGTAAAGTGACGGCCGTCGTACGGGCTCGAGCAGTAGACCGAAGAGGCTGCTGAGGATGGTCTGTGGCGCTGAGATGCCATGTAAAGAAGAAAATGTGAAAGGGGACGGTTTGTGCATAGGCAAATGGCAGACAAGAAAACAACAAAAGAAAAAAACTTACCTCGAGGAACTTGCCAGATGCCACCTCTGTGCACAGTGAACTCATTCTCATACACCTTGACCTCGACCGTACCGGACTGCACGTTGAAGACCATGTGCATTTTGCGTGAATTCTTCGTGCGTTTCATTTGATCTGCGCGAAGTTCGATAAGACCCCAGTTAAAGAATGCTCCGACTGAGGCCAGTTTCGTATATTGGAAAGAACCGTCTGGGACATCCACGGGTTGGATGCCCTTTTGTGCCCATGCTATTTCTACGCAATGTCAGATACTGCTCGGTTTCTACCACTAGGAACTCAAACAACTTACTGTCTTCGATGATATCTAATGAAGTGGCGTCGGTAACAGGATCAAAGTCCCTGTAGTTACCCACCAATATACCATCCTCTTCTTCCCAAGGGTCAAGCTCGACCTCCTCCTCTTCAATTGCGGCAAGATTTCGCTTCTTGCGTTTTGTCCCAGCACTCTTATAGCTCTTGATCTGTGGCTCTGGGTCTTGGTTCTTTACAATTGAAGTCATGCTACCAGTTAGGTCGTATGCGATGCGGTCATTCTTCCAGAAATCAATTGGGGCAACGCGATGCCTGCCAGTTCGTCCGACGCGTGCTACCGCCTCCGGCTCAAGCTCGCGGAACACTGATAGATGTCGACCTCGTCCATAACGTGATCCGGCTGAAACGGTAGATATTTGATCTATATCCTTCTTGCTAAGAGGATGGCCATGCACATCCACAAGCTTACCAGAGTCTTCATTCACTTCGTTCACCTGGTTATCTGCTTTTGCCTCTGGTTTGCGTTTCACAGCCGCTTTCTCCTTTGATTTAGCAGGTATGGAAGGCTTTTTGAAAGGCTCCTTTGTCTTCGTTTTTACTGGGGCGCTCTTCGCTACTTTTGATGATGACGTATTCTCCTTCTCCACGTCTACCTTTGCCCGTGGTGGTCGACCACGTCGCTTTGGGGGTGCAGGTCCTTCATCAAGAGATACATCAATCGTCCCACTCAGAACGCTCGGCTCTTGTTCGGTGATATCAGAGACACGCTTTGATCGCCGTGAAGGGACGGCTGGGGCGGGCATAGGTTTCTTGCCCTTTTCAACGTCTGAAGCTGCAGTGCGCTTGCGCATTTTGGCCGCACTGGACGGTTCCTCTTGTGCTAACTCTAGGACATCACTTTTCCGCTTCCTGCCCCTCTTTGCTGGCTCCTTGATAGGCTCTGGAGTGACCTCCGACTCGTTCGGTTCCACTAGGTCTTCAACAGTCTCCACACCAATGGTTGTGTCCCCAATTTGTGCATTAAAGCTCTCTTCTACATCACCATTGAAGACCACCGACTCTTCTGCTGCTGTGATCTCCCCTTGCACAAAGCTTTCCTCAAGCACAGCGCTAGATTGTGGCAGTGGTGAGTCATCCTCTGGTATGTCATATACGCCCGCGCGCTTTCCACGGCGTTGCCCTGAGCCGCTCAAGGCTGGTGTCTCTTGTAAACTCGATTCATCTTGCTCAAAGTCTAGGCGTCTAGCAACTACAGGGTGTGAAACGGCACGCGCTGGGCTGGAGAGACCGATTGAGCTACCTCTCGGTGCCATAGAAGACTGTCGGCGCGGCGAAGACCCAAGTGTTGTCTTTTTAGGCGACCGTGATCGCGGTGGAGGGAGGTGTGTTCGATTGTTGCGCAACAGCTGTTTAGCACTGGTAAAATCTGGAATAGAGCCTGCGGTCAAAAGGGGGTCAGTGCATTCTGTAAATGGCCTGCGCAGAACGCGAGACCTTGTTGTTTGCGTGATTTCATACTTTCTTGTATATCCATCGACTCGGAGGTAGTCCCAGCATCCCCGCGTTTCGGTGGTGATTTCTCTGGGGACGAGAAAAAGTCTGAAATAGGTTCTAAGCCATGTTCGTCGTATACGCCTCGATCTTCAACTGTAATGCCCGTTTTCCTGCGATTGTCAGTTGCGTTGGCGACGCACAAAAACTTTATTCTGCTCACCTTCCTTGAACGCCAACATTATAAAATTGATTTTCGCGACCCCCGCGTTTCCTCTGAGGCGCCATTTTAGGAATCACTGAAGTCGGTCACGCAGCGCGTGGGTTGTTGTTCTGACGCGTCGTTGGTGTTAGCGCTGGTGATGTGGAGGAGAGTGGTGTTGTTTTGACAAGGATACACAGTAAATGAACTAGTCCGTCATTACTTGGCGAAAACCGTTCACTTTTCACCACCCACAAGTTACAATAGTGCAGAAGCCTACGAGATAAAAAATACAAGATATCGTAGCGATTCTGACCGTATGCTATCACAATGGTTGTAGCACTTCCTGCTGAGGCGGATATGAATGAAACGTGTTGGACCATTGTATGGCAAGTATCGTAAAACGTCAAGAACAAGAATGGTCCGTTAGGCTGTCTGTGGAAGGCACGAGCCTAGTCTTACAAAACAAGCAAACATTGGTCATTACGTCAGAACAAACACATCAGCATCAAAGACACGCCCACAGATTGTAACATATGAAGGAGCCCTTCCAGAAGGAGGGAAGCTGTTCAATTTCTTCATGCTACAACTTCGATCTGGCTCTCTGACTATCCAATATCAGCCAGGGATGACCCAGATCTCCGCCAAAGGAGCTCGCCCTCCTATTTCATGGACAAACCACTCCCATTCCTTGCTCGCGTAGAAGTATCCGCTCTCCTATCCACCCACAATGTATCCCCCACCAAACGCAGAAATTATCTTGATTCGAGAAATTTTTCGTGAACCAACTCTCTTGACGTTCGGCCAGCCGGTAAGAACCAAGTCCAATCATGCCGGGTGATGATATGCTTTTCGTGTAAGCGTCGAAAAACGGCAGCAAGCCGTAGAATGAGAAAATGTACAAGAAGGAAAAGTCGTAATCGTGTCGATGATTCGTAAATCATGGCGGCAATCTCTCAAAATCGAACATGCCGGATCGCACGCGACAAGGCGAACCATGGCATCAAGAACTACTCCAGATCAAAGACATCGACGTGATCCAGAACAACGACTCTAGTTGGGGCAGGCACTCTGGACGTGGCCAGGCTGCTTGCAGCGGTAGCACACGCGCTCAGTAGTGGTCTCCTGGGGGCAGTCGCGGGAAAGATGGCCAACCTCACCACCTGTGCAATGTTAAACCTTATCAAACGGGTGCTGCCATGGTTCACTTACAGTTGTAGCACTTCTGGCCCTGGGTGCAGTCACGGCTCATGTGTCCAAAACCGCCACAGGAGTAGCAAGTGGTCTGGCGAGCACCGCCATAGCCACCGCTGCCTCCACCACCACCACCGCCATAGCCTCCACGGCCACCGCCATAACCTCCTCCACCGTAGCCTCCACCTTGAGTGCAGTTACGAGCGATATGACCCCGCTGGCCACACTTGTAGCACTCTTGACCACCGCCGGAGCCATTACCGCCACTCATACCAGCGCCACCTTCCTTGGTGCACTCACGGCTGATGTGGCCGGTGCCACCGCAGCGATAGCATGTCTTCTCGGCTTGGGGATTTTGGCATTCGCGGCTCACGTGGCCTTTCTCGCCGCAGTTATAGCAGGTCGGGGTACCCTTGGTGGGGCACTCGGCAGCACGATGAGATGAATCGCCGCCTATTGCGATGTTAGTCGAGATGCAAGGAAGGGTTAAATGTGCGAAAAATGACGTGGTGAGGATGTGAATGCCTGCGAAAAGGTACCAACTAGATTTCGACAAGCGAAGGATTTTAGGAAGCCTAATTAATGGCATTTGGTGGATCACTCTGCCATTGCGTCTGCTCTAGTGGTCGTGATGCTTCGCTTGGGATGTAGGCGCGGGGTTGCCGGTAGATATTGCGCCGAGTAATTGTGGCAAAAAAAGGTATTCAACGTACAGTTGTAGCAGCCACGGCTGCCACCACCACCTCCACCACCACCGGTAGCTGGGGCCTGGTAATCCATCGTTTTTAAAAGTCGAGAAAGAGACCTGATGTTTGTGAGACTGTGTTTGCGGTATGCGCGACATACGCGCTATGACGTGGGGAATTGAGCATACCGTAAAAGTCGTTAGGTAGAGAGTGTGGTTGAAGGTAAAGTCGTATCGTAAGATAGAAATCTAACTATCGTGAGAGCCTCAACGAACAAACACGCCACCAATTGAGTACAGATCTGAATTTCTGGGAGTGTCGGAGGGAGGAAAGCGAGGGGCACCTGCGGGACAGATATTTTCCTTTCAAGTGCGGTGTTGCGCTAATCGAAAAGAGTCTAGACTCAAGACAGACTAGCTCGCCGTTTGTTCATGCATCATTCAATGATATCTGTCAAAATAGCACATCCAACATAAATCTCATCAATCCTATGAAATGGAATGTAGAGATCACCGTGGTATATATGCGAGTCGATGCGACCCTTTTTAAACGATGCGCGACACTGTTTGGCGGTCCCATGAGCCTTGCGCTTAGGGCTCTCTTTTGTGCGGACGTCATTGGAGGGGCCTCGCTTGATAACGTGCAAGTCGTAAGCCGCAGGCGTGGCTAGTGTCAGATAGAATAAGCGGCGGAACCAATGCCATTCAACTACACGTAGCTGCATGCCACAAGGATAGGGATATTTTGGGTTCCTACCCAGTCGTATGTATGGTTGTAAAGTTAGGTAATTCCAAATCCAGCTGAAAAGTGTTGTGATAAGGCGGCAGTAAATGGTATAGTAGAGTGGAATTTGTTTGTCGCATGAACTGGCTGGTGAGCGGCGGATCGTTAGATCAGATGTACCTTAAATTCCCTTGTTCTAAGATCAAGCAAAGTCATATACGACCAACGCCTGGCTCCCTTCACTCTTCTCGCGAAGTACGATGACATTTTGTTCGTCAAACCCTACCCAACCACGGCTAACGGTTGTGTCATCAAAGCCTTGATCAAGTGCAAGTCGTAATCCTGTTTTTTGTTGTGATATCTCTTCCTCTACAGGGTCTGTATCATCTGGCGCCTTCGAAGGCTGTACCCTCACGCTCATGTCGCCGTTCCGTAATCGTCGCCGATTCATCAAAGAAGTAATACCGCCCTCCAAGTCCCAGACCCTAAGCTCGTCACCCAGCCTGCTCACAGACACTGCTTTGCCTCGCATGCCAACATGCGCACCAGATATCGAAGATGTGTGGCCCCATAGTCTACTTCCAGAGTTAATTGACAGCGCGGATGAGGTAGACGTGACTAGATATAAAGAGAGAGTGTTATCAGGGTGCGCTACAAGAAGATATGGATGTGAGTATGACATTGAGGTAGGTTTCGATGTGCTTGGATTGCTTGTGAGAGAAGCTTCTCGAGAGCCGCTTGGGAATGGCGAAGATGACCGCGTAGATGGCGATGATGCGGAGCGGTAGGCAGATAGGGTGAACGAGTGTTCATTTGCTGCGGTGGCTAATCGAGACTCGAGCAATTCGCCTTTTTGTGACAGTCTCAGCTCTTGTACACCAACAGTCCACCCAGAAAGGTAAGTTGGAAGCGAATACGCAATTGCAGCCGTCATACTTGTCCTTGTTGTGCGTAAAGATAAGGAGACCGGAGGCCAGGCAGCATATGAACGTAGTGAATAGAGAAGCTGTGGAGGTTGCAGGGCTGAGTGAGACTCCACGGAATCTCCAAATCCATAAAGCGATAGCAAATGATCCTCAGTCATGGTTAAAAGATACGGTGATGAATATGTTATAGCTGTCAGTGCGCCGTTTATCGATGGAGGGTGCGTAAAAAGGCAAGAAAATTCGGGATGATCCTTTTGGAGAGCATATAAGGAAAACGAGCCATCTTCGAAACCTAGGGTAACTCTGTTGCAAGCTTCAGGGAGTTCTGACGAATCTATCGCCATAGATATTGGTAGTCGCAACGTGTCAGTGCCAGCTACAGTTAGTGACGTTCTTGCTAACATTTTGCGTTCGTTCTTCGAGTTCCATGCTCGTAAACCAGATATAGAGTCGGCGGCAAAAATAGTGCTATTTGACATCATGACGAGTAGGGGTGGATCTGGGGGTCTCTCTGCAACCACGATCTCGCTGACAGCGCACTGCCCTTGCGACCAGTTGTGCCGCAATCGGTACTGTTGCTTCCAGTGCGTCTTGACTCCATCTCTGACGAGATTTCTGTCATCTAGCCACTTAGACAACTTTGAAGAGTAATGTAAGCGGTCGGCAGAACGGGCGTCTTTTATGCCCGGTATGCGCGATGCTCGTGGCAGGACGAATGTTCGGTAGTATGCGGCTTTCCATAGTTCTGAGTCTACTGCCAGGCGACTGAATCTTTTTGATAATCTCCTATAGTCAGCACTATACCCCACACTCGAAATGTGATGCCGTACCTTTGGCACACGAGAAGTGTGGCAACTGGTATGAATGACAAGATGCGCACCAATAGCTCATCGCTGAGTTTTGAGAGTCTATCAAAATTTATCACACGGCGAACTTTGGTGGGGCGCACTCCATCACAGTCCTCATCACGCACCCGCTTCATCATCTGATGAGCAAAGTAATGAGAAGCGGCAAATTCAATCCTTAGTCTCAGCACCGTGGTGGCCTTTATCTTATCGCGCCATGATCCGTGCGTTAGATCGAAACCCAACGTGACCGCGCGACGCGTTAGCGTGTCGAGCACTTTGAATGCCTGGCACCACACATCACTATCAGAATTCCAGATGAAAGCTAGCCTTAGCCGACTACAGCCTTGTTCCATTTAATCATGCAAATGGTTTGAGATATGCCAGATTTTTCAGATTGGATTGTGAAGAATAAAGCGCTTTGGACGCGCGTCTATGACGAGGTCATTGCTCCAGACCTGGAGGAGGAGTGGAAGAAGAGTGAGTAGGTCTAAAGATACCTTAAACATTACTAACAGAATCTTAGGAGACGAAGCACATGAAAAAGAGCTAAAGCAGAGTATGTACTTTTGTCATTTAATCGAACCAAGGCTGACTAGGGAGCAGAGGAAGAGAATCAACAGATCTTGTTCAATCATGTTGAGATTGAGGTTGTCAAAAATTCGCATCTAGCCTTGGAAAATGATCAACTCAGGAAACAATTAGAGGATTTGACCACAGATGCTGCACCAAGACTTGATGGTGATACAGATCATGTTACCAATGAGGAGAAGGCTGGGCCCTTAATTGTTTGTCCAGAAGAACATGATGATCTTGTTGAAAAATACAGTAAACTCAACAAAAAGTACCAGGATCTATCACAAAAGATCAAGTACCTCGAGAGGAAGAACAATGCTGTCATGCAGAAGAACAAGGATATGAAAGACAGTGTACGTGCATGGCAAGAGTACGCTGATCGTCAGTCTGGAAAACAAAAGCACAAGCACAAAATTGAGAGAGAGGCCAATGGCGATCGAACTAAGCTATCTGCTGTGCCCCAGATTGAAGATGCTCACCCCTGTATCCCATCTAGCCCGAGGTCTATGGGGGCGGCCGGTTCACCTCCTCCTCCCCTAACAGAGCGAGGACTTTCGTCACCTGCGCCTTTTTCTCTGCTCGCAGTTCCCGAAATTGGCAGTCCAATTCACAGTGACGAACATTCTAGGAAAGTTAGGAGTTTGAATGGGTCGGTCACCCCCAAACGATCCACACTCGGCCGGCCAAGTGAAAAGCCGCAAACCCGGCCCATCGAATTCCCCTCTCTAAACTTCTCTTCAAAAACAAAGCCTGACAGCAATGCTGTAACGCGTTTCCAATCACATGAATGGACAACTCATTTAAACTCAAGCCAAACCACAGTAGACGAGATAACTGAGCAACCTGATAGGGATGCACAATTTGTTCCCTCCGCCTCCGATGATGGCGATGACTCTCCACAGTTTGTATCCGCGCGGTGTCTGAAACGGAAGCGAGATTATCCTATCAAAACCGAGGTATACCCTGATCATTTCCCCGATGGCACGCCTGCGAAACCATTCCGAGTGAAGGAAGAGCCAACTAGCAGCCCTCCCAGTGTTCATAGCCTAGTGAGGAAAGAGACGATCGATTTGGATGATCCTGTGGCCTATTTGCTTCAAACTCCACATCGTTCTAGACGGAAGTTTTCGAATCTCTCAGCTGTCACTGGCCCACTTCACCACCAAAGATCTAGTAGCGCTCCCTTTACGCAGGCCGTCAAAAGAGAGAATACTCATTCTGGGCACTTGCTCGAAACTCCCAATGTTCGTGTTCATCTTGACCCGGTCGAGACCACAAATACTGAAATCCGAGCACTCAGCGAGCCGTCAGATGCAACGCAGAATGTAGACAACGTTTTACGACACCTTGACCCGAACGTCATTGCAGATTCTCTCACGGAACATACCCGGAAGCGAATGAAAAGATCTGAAGCCCGAAAACAGAATGAACACCGCATTCTAACAGAGTCTGGAGAGGAGCCACCCCCGGTAGATGTGAACGCAACAAGGCTTGCACCTAGCCTAGCGCGAGCGAAGCTCAACTGCAAGTTGCACAGCCCAAATAGTCCTCATTCGCATACAACAGGCCTTGACCCGACTGTAACTCCGGCTACTAAAAAGATTAAAGCCGAGCAGGATCAAAATAGTTCACTACGCACTCGAAGTGTACAAACGCGGTCGGCTAAGGCTAAGTTGCGCGAACCACCGTCTGAACCTCAACCCACAACTCCTGACCACCCTACCACCGACAGCCGTCCACAATGGATCATGAAAGCCGCAGGCCCACGCCCCAGTACTACCCACAAAGCCTCTCCCACGTCCCCAAAAGAACCAGACCGCCTCCGATCAAAACCAATAACAGAACTCAAGCTCCAAGACTTCCGACCAAACCCCGCATACAACCAAGGCTACAGCTACGCCTTCTCCGAAACCGTTCGCAAACGCGGCGACCGCATGTGTCTCCCAGGATGCACAAACACCCAATGCTGCGGCTCCACATTCCGCACCTTCGCTGAGGCCCAAGGCGCCCTCTCTTCGTCGCAGGAAGACCACCTACTCCAGGACTACCTCGGCGACGCATACGATAACATGCACATGACGCAAATGTCCTCGGAGGAACGGGAGGAACTCGTGCTGCAGGCGCGGACAAGGAAGATGGCGAAGGAAGCTGGCAAACATCGCGAGGCGTATGAGCGGCGTAGGACGCCGCCGGGGTTTTGGCGCGTGGATTTTCCGAGTACGCAGGAGAGGGAGGGGGACCGGGAGGCGGCGAGGGTGCAGGAGAGGGCGGTTGTGAGGGAGAGGTGGTTGGAGACGCAGCGGAAAGGGGGGAAGTGGATTTTCAGAGATGAGTAATGGACGGTGACGGCATGGGGTATATTTAGATGGGAGGGATTAAGGAGGGTTGGTGTATTGTACAGTGTGTTGAAGTGTTATAGTATATCTTCATCCAAGCTGGCGCGTTGTCAAGATACTAGTAGTACACTTCGTGTCTGTGAATTGTCCTTCGCATCCAAACCGCATGATTGATATAAATTCTAGCTATCCAGACATTTAACGAGCTTCAACCATGACTGCGCTACCTTTCCTAGTACAAAAACTAATTCATCATACCAAACGAGTGACATACCTCATCCCCAACAACACTACCTATCCCTCAGCACAATTTTCCGTCTCAGCCTACGCATTTCAAGCTTCAGTTATCCTCATCTTTCCCCTCCATACCCTTTCCATCGTAACGACCATACCCCACATACGGCCTTCACTCATCAGCCACAACACCCATCATCCCCTGATGAAGGGGAACTTACCTATAAGTTCCGTACACGATGTCAGCCTTTGGCAGGGCTACCTTGTCACTTGAGGAAGACTGGCTAGGAGAGCCTTTGTCAGGAGCGGGGCGGGGTGAATCGATGCTAGTAACGTATCAGCACGATATTACTGTTATTAGTAGGAGAGGGGAAGAGTACGCAAGTGCAGTGGCTATATCTGGAGAATGACGTTTTGTGGGAGTGACTAGCTGGGGTGTTAGGTATATTGTTCGGGGTTATGTGTTGAACGGGTTTAACTTACATGATTCCAATTTAGCGGCCGTCTCGTCGATGGCGGTGTCATATGAGCCGTATTTTGAGTAGGGAACATAGATAGCGTATTTATTGTCATCTGCCACGCCTCCACGCTTGTGTCGAATTTGGTCTGTTCACATTTTAGTGCTTGTTATGAATAGAATTTGTTGGCAGTTTACCCATTTTAGCGGCCTCTTCTTCGACGGTGGAACCATACTTGCCATACTTTGTGTAGGGGATGTATGCAATGTATTTGCTATCGTCTGCCATATTGCCACGTTTGCGTCTCATCTTATCTATCCGAATATCAGCACATACCATTCCCATACTTCTGCCTCAACTCACTCATCCTAGCAGCCACTTCATCGATAACAGTGTGATACAAACCGTACTTTGCATATGGAACGTATGCAATATACTTGGCGTCGTCGGCCATGGTTAGTGGGTGTGGATTAGTGGATGATGCATGATCCATTTCCGTATCTTTGAAGTTCATGTCCAGTTTGGACGAGGGGGTTTTAGAGTTGGCATTATCCATTGCCATGTTCATCGGCGCAGCTACAGCTACAGCGGCTAGGCCGGTGAGCAAGAGGGTGTAACGCATGTTGCGAAGGGTTGAATGTTCGATCAGGGAGGATTCTGAGTGAGAGTTTGGGGATGGTGAGGTGCCAGAACTATGTGGGGGGTTTTGTGCCTACTCCTTGCGGTGGTCTTATGTAGATGCCATGATACGCAAACTTTACTTGCGATTTAGAAGTATGAGGTGATGACAGCGGATATAGTGTGATGTGACACCAGTGTGGGAGCGAATGGTAGCATCGATCGCTCTACTCATAACAGGCTGTTACGATTTGCTATCGCAAGGGGTGCGACTCACGGCGTCATGTGAACTCGTGTGAATGAACAATTGGCTTGTCTCGTATCGTCTGATGCTGTTTAGATCTGTGGTGAGGTTTGGTCGTTAACAAGTAACCAAACTTTGTCTCGCACCCTCGGGTCGTAAGGCTTGTTAGGCTGATTTAAAAGTCACACTCGTGTGAGGGCATCGGCTACAAGACACGACAAAATCTTACCGCTATGAATTTTCTCCAGGTTTCTAGTGGTGCCCACCTACCTAGAACTAAATGTGGAGTCACGGCTATTCGCAAAGTGCCTACGTGCTAGGCAGCATCAAATTGTGTTCATAGAAAGTTGTACCAGCAACGTAGTGCCAACAATTAAATATCATTAGTGGCGTAATATCGATAGAATGAATCCACTATGACCAGTTCGTGTCAAGATGTATAGGTAAGTTTCGTTCTACATGGTGACAAGCCTAGTGGGTACTATTTTACTAGTAACGTATCTACTAGGTTTCAAATTTACCTTGAACAATCGTGTATGGATGCCCATCTCGTTTGTTGTCACACCATCTTTAGTCTATTGCTATGTTGTACAAGCGAGAAGGCTAGGAAGATTCGTTAGAATGGCCCGTTGGTGTCGTCAAGTTTAGTTTTTCACCCTCCAGTCAAGACAATTTGGCATAACTTACCTAGTTGCTGATTGTTTTTTCAACAGTTTTGCATGATTTCAAAACGACTACCGTAAATCCGAAATGTTCGCCAGTCTATTTGATACGCAACGCAAGCACCGACACGCCCGACTGCCTCGAGAAGACCCAGAAGATCTTGACGGTGATACTCTTTTGCCATGCTCTCCAAGAAATGCACCTGAGTCCCCCAAGGCAGGCGCCTTTGACCGCCCCGGCGATGACACTAGGATCGTTGTGATAACTTTAGTACTTAGTACTATTTTCTATCTTGGTGTAGGGTTATGGTTGACCTTTAGTATTCGGGCAGCTACTATTGTATTTGATACAGATGAGTTTTGTATGCATCATGTCTCGCGTTATTGTAAGGTACTTCGAGAATGGCCTCAAGCTGTTGACTGACAAAAGCAGCGCCTGTTGTCAAGGAAGTGAAGCCCGGTTGGCATGACAAGTTGTTCAACGGGAGCTTCCTGCATCAAAACGTGTACCGGCAATCAGCGGGCTCAGAGGTCGATGCAGCATGGAACGCCTTAGGCGTGAATTGTATGTATATATTGCCTACGGTAGTGCTTTTGTTGATCTATGTGTTTAGACCGAAGTGTTGTTATACCTATGGATGAGGCTGAAGAGACCGGGCTTCGCCATGACCAAGTCAAAATCAGTCAACAATACGGCGGTGGGTTCCCAGGAAATGTCGAAGGATTGCATCATTTGCACTGTCTAGTATAACCTCTGCCCATATTAGGATCGTCGGCTCAGTGCTAACGTGCCGTAGAATCTCCTGCGCAAAACTCTGCATTGGAACTACGACCATTACCGGGCAAAAAAGGAAGGCGCATTTGAAAATAGCGAATACATTGTGCGAGTCCATACAACACACTGTCTGGACATTTTGAGGCAAGTACTCATGTGCAATCCTGATGTTGGGGTTCTTGGCCAAGTATGGTGGCAACCAGAGAACGAGTCAAAGCCTATGCCATTTGTTGATTTCAACACGAAGCACAGATGTCGCGATTATGAAAGTATCAGGGTATGGGCAGAAGAACATCAACTACCTCCAGAGGAGCAAATGGACATGTCGCAGTTCTATGAGATGCCAAAGCCTGGTGATACGGTTTATCCGGAGATCCCTTAGGTGCTAGGTATAGTAGTCTTGATGTTGTAGATGGTTTAGTATAGCTTGGCTATGTTAGTTGGCTGCTATAGTAGAATCAATATTCTTGCACTTTAGCTCGGCATGACTCAACGTCCATGATGTGGGCTCAATTCTGGCGAGGCTTCATCACGCCATCATGGACGATATAATAGACGACGGTACTGTCTGAGTCTACTGTGGCCAGCAGCACTCGCTTGGTGGTCCTCCATGGGTTGTCTGGGTGTTTTGATTCAGCAGCGTCTTCTAGTGGTGGAGGTGCCTCGGTAATGGCATCAAAAATTTCGGCGAGTCTGCGTAATGTCCATTTCTCGTTCAGCCTGGTGGGCAGAATCCACTCAAGCTCAGGCTCGGTCTCAACCTGCAGGCCCGTATCTCCCTCTCCTGCCTCCTTGTTTGCCTTGCGCCTGCGATCAGCCTCTTTCAGCAGCTCGACCTGCTCGTCTGGGTGGACATAGATGCGTTGTAGGGGCAGACCAGAGACCAATGGGCGGGGTAGGGGCTCGTTGGTGAGAGGGGAATGGGTGTGGATTCGAAGGCGTGTCCAATGGTGTTGATACTCGAGGTTGTGTTGGATGTGAATTGCGAGTGATTGCAATTGCGGCAGGTGCAAGGCATTAGATGGAGTAGGATCGACTGATGCAAAGAATTGCTGCACCGGGGCGGACACAATTGCCGGTTTCGTGTGGGCAAGAGAAGCCATGATAGGAGGATAGTGAGGGATGCTGGGCCAGTTATTGGTGATTGGCGGCTGGTGTGTTTCGCATGGCGTAGAAGTGAGCTGCCGCTGTTCTGTTGCGGGAAGGAGCGAAGATCTCACTATCACCCCACCAGTCACAAGAGCATCATAGGCCAAGGCCGACACGCAAGCCTATGCAAACCAATCCTGACTGCCTACAGTTAAAGGCCTCTCTTCTGCCTTTCTCTATTCCTCTATTCCCTACAGAGCCCATCGACTCTATAATTCTGCGAAAACAAAAGGGAAATCACGATCTTGACCATGTTCGCTACCTACACTATCGCATTGATGCTTACGGCTAGCGCTGTTGTGGCTCAGGTTTCTGCCCCCAGTGTAGTGACCTTCATATCTATTAGCCCGGTGCCGACGACAGAGGGAGTGTTTACTATTCAAACCTCTGTGCCTGCCTTTCCGACGACGGCTTGCTTTGAAGTCTGCATCATGCAACCATGCCCTCCATGTGCGCAATCACCAATATACCGTAACTGACAGACTTCTGCTAATATCACTAAGGTAGTAGGCAAGTAACTTCGGAAGGTTCCATGGGCATACCACCAGGAGAGACGCCTATTGCCAGTTCGCTCATCTCAGATCGCCCTTCAAATCCCATCACTACGCCGGCAGGTAGTACAGCAGCAGGCAATCTATCTTCTGTCAGGACATCTGCAGGCAGTTCCCCTGCAAGTTCTCCTGCAGGTAGTGCAGGCAGTTCATCTGCAGGTAGAGTATCAACTACAGGCGGCTCACTATCAACATCAAGATCAGCATCAGCATCATCGTCCTCCCCCCTCGACAATCAACTGGTGCATCCCCATCCCTACAAGGCGACCAATCACATTTCAAACTTGCATTGGCTGTGTCTGGATTGACGCTCGTGGGTGCTACTTTTATTCTGCTTTGAGGTTGAGGTGAACCAGGCTCTGGTGTACTGTGGGGTGTTGGGAACACGGCGAATGTTTTCGACAGGATGTGAAGCGTTCACGGCCAAATTGAATAGGTTACTAGTTTCTGATACGATGCCAATGAAACAATAAAAACGCGTATACTGCAAGTGTCGCAGCAAAGTACCAAGTTGATATGTGACTCGAATACGGTAAAAGGTGTAAAGTAATACGCGTATCGTGGGCTGGGGCAATGGAGGCTGTGGCTTGGACATGCGTCTGACGTGGGTCTGGCGGGTGGTGCAGCTTTCCAATAGGGGCAATTGCAATTTGACGACATGTTCTCCACTTTTGGGCCAACATGGAACGGTCGCGACCCATCGGCCGTGCATGGACTACGTGACGCCCATACAACCAGTAAATATATCATGTCACCATGTCACCTCTCTGCTAGCAACTCCAAGCCGGCTTCTTCTTCTTAGCCATTATGACGCTTCCAGCCGGTTGATATCACTAGATCTTAACAAGCAAGGTTTCTGCCAAGGCATTGTGCCACTGCCAATCGTCATACTAGCGGTCATCGCTCTTGGCCGACTGCGCAAGCTGGAAATTGCCCATCAATCGCACAAAACACACCCGCGCAGCTGCTCGAATAGAGCCTCCAGACATCCAACATGGCCTCTCCCAAAGCAACATCCACGCCCGTCCCCTTTCCACAGCCCCAAAGTATTAGCGATCCCAATGTCCCTGCTAGTCCTACAGACTCGCAAACAAACACGCATCGCCAGAGAACTTCCACCAATGCCTCGGCCGCCTCGAGTAGACTTCGGACTGCAAGCATTAAACTGATGGAGACCAATCCACCGCCAGGCATGTGGGCAGCGACTGGTACTACTGCATCAAGGGCGCCATCGCTAGCAGACATTCGCAGGGGCTCATTTGGCTCAGATGGATGGAACGAGCAGTCACAGCGCAACAGAGCAGGCTCTCGCACAAGTCAGGAAGACAGAATGAAGCCATCGAGGCAAACGAGTGCTACTGCCGTACCAATGGATGGCACAGCGCCTTTTCCCTCATTGACCGAGGAGGACACACGCCACCAGCCATCACATGAAGTTGTTCAACAAGCACCAGGACACGATGCACCGAAGAAAGATGGCAACACATCCGTCGAACTCAGACAAAGCCATTCAACAACGTATAAGAATGACGATAGTGCTGCTGCGCGGCAACCATTGACGAGTTCTGGACAGGTACTCATTCATTATCCAACTACAGCTCCATGCACTAATCAGACATGCAGTATGCAAATGGTTACATACCGCCTCCAAAGCTTCCTTGGACACAATCCTTCGCCATCGGTATGAAGGGATTCTGGAAGTGGTTCTTGACACCAGCTGGTTTTCTCATTACCTTATACGGTCTGAATGTTGTCGCCTGGGGCGGTATGCTTTTCTTACTCCTTTGCAACGCCGCACCGGCCATGTGCACTCCGACCTGTGACGACATCAACTCCCCTCGCAGAAAATGGGTCGAATACGACTCGCAGATCTTGAACTCTCTTTTCTGCGTTACTGGTTTTGGTCTTGCCCCATGGCGGTTCCGCGACCTGTACTGGTTGGGATGCTGGAGGATTGGTGGGGCCAAACGCCATGAGATTGGTATCCGTCGCCTTGCAGGTATACATCAAGGCTGGTTCAGACTCCCAGGCTCAGACCAGCTACCTGAGCTTGCAGACGGAAAGAGCGTCAACCCTGAGGACCCAGCGGTTCCTATACCAGTTCAATTAACACCCGACCCACCGCCTACAGGAATCCGGGCTCCTCCTACCAAAAGTTGGAAGATGGACTTTGTTGTTTGGAACAACGTCTGGAACACATTTTTTCAAATTGTTCTTTGTTTCTACATGTGGCATTACAACCGTTTTGACAGGCCGTCTTGGGCGACTGGGCTTTTTGTCGCCTTGGGTTGTATTGTTGCTGGAATTGCAGGTATCATGATGTGGCATGAGGGCAAGAACATCAAGAAAGTCGAAGGCGTTCCGATGAAGAAGGGCTCTAGCTACGAGAATGCACCCGGTGACGTCGAAAGAAATTCGGTACAGAACATCCCCCTAGTCGCTAATTCGGGTGGACCGGCAAAGTCATGATGATTTTCGACCAGCATCATGGAGTTGCTACAGATGTGTGGCGTCAATTGGTTCGTATACACTGGGCGAAGTCTTGGCGCATCGAACAAACTTACCACCAACAGCACATGATGGCTTGGATACCGTACACTTGAAGATACCCCATCTATCGTATACTATTTTTAATCTAAATTCTTCTTCAATTGAATTGCTTTTAAGACTACGCATCTATGTGGCAATGGGCGCACTTGATGGGGTGAAGCGGCATCTTTCGCACAAAGTTCTCTAGTACTTCGCCACTTGGCCATTCGTCTCTGCAGCCTTGCATATGCTTACCCAGCACGCCGAGATAATCGGTACTCCCGACCCGAAGCGAACGAACGAAGCGAATCTCCTATTGAGAATGACGTCGATGCACATCGAAGGTGCGAATTTGCTGAGCTGGAAGTTGGTGACATGTGCACGCGACCATTTATATGCTCGGCGAAGCCTTAGGGCTGACCCATCTGACATTCTGCCCCAGTTTTCGGAAGTTTCTTGCCTTCTAGTTAAGATCGTTACTGCTTATATCACTAGACCATCCGTCCTTTGACCCACATAGTAGAAACCTCATATGCTACTTGCTTAGGAATCGACGACCAATCTTGAAGACCTCTCACCTACGCACCTAGAAATACAAACCCATTTTGATCCTAGCACATTACAAAACGCTATAAGAGATATGGCGGCAGCGGAATACTACATGGGCACACAAACCCATGAATTGCCAGGCGATCAGCCTCATCACATCTACCTATCGCAAGCAAAACCGTCGCAGTATCAAAAGCCTCCTGCACAACAATATCCACAACAGCAATACAATACCTCCACCTACAATACACCACCCCCAACATACTCGACACTTGCCAGCCCACCACTACAACAACCTCAAGCCTACCCGCCTCCACCACCCCTTCCCCAGCCGCACCAACAATATCCAAGCAACACTCATCCAACACCAATTTCACCACCCTACCCTACAGGCTCCCTCCCCTTCCCATCCCCTCACATCCCATCAAAAAACACCTTAGCCCCACCCCTCCAACCCCAACGAAGCCACTCTCAACCCCCACGCGTCCACTTTGCAGACCAAGACTCCGACCACTCACCCTCAGACTCCTATTCCGACAGCGAAGACTCATCCCGCCGCCGCCGCCGCCACCACCGCCGCAAACATCAAAGTCGCGACACAACCACCGATTCTGCACGCGACGCGGAGGTAAGATCGACTCGACACCGCAGCCATAGCCACAACCACAGCCATCACGAACGAGACCGCCCGCAGCGCAGAGAGCGGAAAGATCGTGATACGTTTCTTGGCGCGGGCGCGGGCGCGCTGGTGGGAGATGTGATTTTCCCGGGGCTGGGGACTGCGGCGGGGATTTTGTTGGGGGGTTGGGCGGTAGGAAGTTTGCGGGGAGGACGAGGAGTGAGGAGAGGGGTGATGATGGGGGAGGACGAGGAGGAGGGAGGGGCATAGGCGGAGGAGAGGGGATGAGGAGAGTAGGTCGTATTAGAGTGGGTTGATTGTGAGGTGAGAGAAGGGTTGTGGAAGTGTAACAGGTAACATTATATAAAACTCTGGTAGTTTTTTTATATTCATGATTATATTTATCAGTGTATTTCCCCCCCTACCCACAATTTTTTTTTAAAATTAACATTTGAATTGAAATCATCTTTCTTTTCAACCATGACGATATAATTAAGAAAAAGGGAAAAATAGGAATGAAGGAACATTTACTTTCATTTCCCCATCTTTATCCATTCCATCCCCCATCACACCAAAAAAAACGCCTGCGAATGCATATATCACAATCACATCTCGCGCCCACTCCCTAACGCCCCTCCCTGACGCCCCCTGTTTATACACACACAAACACACACATACATACATACAACACAACCCTATAACCCCCCCTCTCCCCTCCTAACCCTCTCCATCTCCAAATCCACCGCCGTCCCCGCCCCCAGCCCAAACCCAAACCCCTCCCCCGCCGCCGCAAAAACCCCATCATCCCCCATCCCCGGCGGCTCCACATTAAACGGCACAAAATAGCTGCTCATCGGATCGAAGAAGTTGTTATTGGCCATGCCCATGGCCTCGAGGTTCCAGAAGGCGGAATTGAAGTCGGTCGTGAGGTCGGGGAAAGGGGAGATTTCCATGTGAGAGGGGTGGACGAGGGGGGGCGAGGTGTTGAGGATGGGGAGGTGGGGGTGGTGCGGGTGTGGGTGGGAGGTGGGGTAGTCTGCGAGGAAGGGGTGGTGCGAGTGGTGGGATGTGGTAGCGGCGGCGGCGGCGGCGGCTTGGTGGGCGGCGTAGTAGGTTGCTGGGTCGTAGCCTGCAGCTTCGAGGGCTTCGTGTTGGGCGGCGAGGTTCATTTGGTCGATTTGTTGTTGGAGGTGGGCCGAGTGTGGGTTTTGGGCGTGGGATTGGGAGTTGTGACGTTGGGTTGCTGGGGTGCTTGTTGGGGCCGCGTCGGATTTGGAGACTGATTTTGATTTGGTTTTGCGGGCTTGTTTGCGTTGTTGGTCGGTTCGTGAGGGGGGAGAGAGGGAGGCGAAGAACTCTTCGACGCTTTGGAGGTCGCTCTTTTGGCCGAGGACAGCGTCTGTGCCGGGCTCGTTGGCGTTGGATTCGGCGGCGTCTTCGTAGTCGATCTTTGAGACGCCATGCGGATATCTATCGAACCAATCGCCATATTGAAAGATGGTGCCCTTCTTCTTGTTGCCCACCGAGGCCGGACCCTTCATCTGCGCATCGGCGTGCTGTCGATAAAGGTCCTTGAGGTTCTGGGCAATATAGTGAAACATGCCCCAGTACTTCTTCATCTTTGTCAAATACTTCACGTTGTACGCCAGGTACTTCTTTGATTGCGCCTCGAGCTTTGGGTTCTTGGAGAATACGCCATGCACGTGTACAGTCGATGAGAAGAAGGCAGTGTAGCCGGCGAATGGCGCAACAACATTGTGGTCCATGGCTTCGTTGATAAGAATCGAAATCTGATTCGCCGCATCAAGCGCAGAACGCGCAGATTCGGTGAGAAAGTCATGTGGCATGTCTTTCGGTGGTCGGCTTCCTGCTGTCGACGGTAGTGCAAAGCGATGCATGAAGAGCATGATTTGCTGCCAGAGAATGTGGAGGTATAAGAACGAGTTTGCTGTTTTGCCAATAGCATGGCTCTTGAGGTTTTCTGGTGTGTAAACGAGCATCTCAGGAAGAGAATTCCTAAACTCCCTAGCTTCTTTTTTGATGGCGTGGTGTATTGACTGTGAGGACCACATTGGCTCTGCCTCCCGCTCTTTCCCACCCATGTTCATATATTTAATCAGCTTGCCCCAAATGCACACAAGCCGAATCGTGTACGCCGTCACGCCCATATTATCCCGCGCATTCGCTAACTGACCGCTGTCCGGTGGAACGGGATTCGGCACTCTGCCTTCTAGGTTTTCTGTCGGCGCATGGATTTCGTGAAGGTACAGGTGTTCTTTGACCGGCAATTGCACCTCAATATACTGCTCGTGTACGAAAAGCGGTCGATCGGTGCCAGAGGAGTTAAATCGATCCATTAGGAAGCAGGACCACATTGTCCGTCGTCGAATTTCACGATCGGTAGCACTAAGGGGCTTCCGTTCGGCGTCACTGACAAGCGGATCGTGATCGTTCTCCTTGTGTAGTTGCAGCGCGTATGCCATTCTCTGTGCCATGCCGCCGAACATCCAACTTCGTCCACCTTGACATGTTCCAAACTCGTGCAGACCGAGTAATAGGTAGACGATTAAAATGGTGATATTAGGCGAGTCGTAGCGCTTTAGAGCGATTTCACGCGCGCGCTCAGCCCAGTTGTCGCCACGCAGAAAGCAGGGCTCGGTTCGTAACTGTGGATGTGGATGTGTCGAGAAGCGTGCCGATATGGCGCATATGGCCAAAGTAAGGACCGGGGGGACTTTTCCGGCTGCTAGTGTCCTCATAAAGCTAGGCTTGTGGAGAAGAGGATAACTTTGGCCATATACATAGTCAAAGTACACTTCCGCCAGGTGCTCCTGGATCTCCTTGGCAGGCAGACTTTCAGCACCCTCTGTGAGTAACTTGGTGTCGTCTGAGTCCTTGGGGCGAGATGCAATGCCTGCAGCATCTGGATTGGATCCTTTCGACTTTGACCAATTGTCCAAATCATTTCCAAACGCTTCCTCGGCGACGCGCTTCTTGGTAGTTGGTGTTTTTGGTGGTGCGCCAGGTATGGCGGGTTTGACGACGGACCTGCCAACGTTTGCGACGGATGGCAGGCTCTCTTTGGGAATTAGTTTGATCACGCGGTCTTCCATGCGCTTGAGCCGCTTGTCCAGCATGGCCATGTAGTCTGTTCTCGGCGCCGCTTTTCTTGTCGTCACCTTGTAGACGCAGGGTATTCTGCTTCGCAAACAGTGCTTACACGCCGGCTTTTCGCCTGAGCAACGAATTTTCTTCCTGCGACATGCAATGCACGCAAGCGGGAGTCTTTTCCTCTCCTTGCCAGCCTTTGTCTTCATTTCGCTCCACAACGGGGGGTCTAGGGGGTCGTCCTTGCTTCTTCGCGAGGTGGTGGAGTGATCTGTGCCGTCGTTTAATCTGATGCCGAGTGCTGCAGCATCGGTTAGTGAGTCTCCAAGAGCAAGCAAACCCAGCGCGGGTGCACTCTCTGGGCTGGTGTTGTTCCCATCCAGCAAGTTTCTCGGACTGCCGCCGATGCTCATTCTATGCGGATGCACGCTGCCAGCGCCGCTCGCATTATCCTCGCTCATATGGCCTACACTTCCGCGGTGGTCCTGGAAGCCCGTCTCCATCTTGACGCCATCAAAGGCAACGCCAAACTGGTGGGCATGGGCGTGGGCATAAGCGGCGTCGAAGTCAGCATAGGAGCTCATCATGTTGGAAGGGCTGATTCCAGAATGGTTGGGGGAAGAGCGCAGTTCGGGTAGGCCAAATTCATTCAACATGAGCGAGTCATCATGCTCGAATCGGGACTGGGAAGGCGTGGCCATGGGTGTAGGTGCAGGCGCAGTTGCAGTAGCAGTTGCGCCAGGATTGGGCATGCTCGTGACGCGTGCGTCGCAGACAGTTCACATCGAATCGTTCGGGTAGATGTGCCAGATTGCCGTGTAAATCCCAACTCTTTTCGCTTGTAAGACACAAGATGCAGGCAGCGTCAAGTGCTGGGCCGCCCTTCTCCACAACCTCAAATGGGCAACGGGAGGATGTGGTGGGGGCGCTAGCCGCACTGTCAATCTTAGGTACCTGGTATGTGGGGAGAAGTCAAGCAAGCAGACAAGTGAGCAGACGACACACAGTAGGACGAGAGTGAGATGAGATGAGATTGGGGGAAGGGCACACAGCAGCAATCAGCCCCAAGGCGGAGAAAGAGAGTGCTTGGGCGTCGAAAGTGACAATAACAGTGACAGGAGCAGTGCCATGTGCACATGCGATGACGGACAGAAACTAGTTCGGTTTTGATTCGCAGCCAGTTCTGGTTCCAATCTTCCCGCCTACACTTGAGTGACCATTGACCATTGACTATTGACCATTGCAGCCTAGCCAAACTGGTGAGTTCTGTTTAACCTCGCCAAAAGAGCACGTGAACTGTTCATAATTGGGCCCCGAGGTCGTTATTCTTCCTGCTTCCCCACATCATTGCCCCGTAAGGCGGGTCCGCCTCGGATTATTCAGCCATCACTCAGCAAGTACATGGCACTGCACTCACTACACTTTACAACTAACAACTAATAAACAACTGCTCGCTACTCACTATTCACTACAACCACTCACAATTCACTCGACCTCGACCTCAACCTTCCCATATGCTATGCGCATATACTTGTGCCACCACCACACGCTCACCGCCCTCGTGGCATCCCTTTGCCTATAGTATTACCTTGCGAGCGCTGCTCTCTATTTACTGCTAATATCGATTCTTCACCACGGTCCGACGCTACCGGCCAACGTTGTTGCGTGATGAGACGACACGCACACGTTTCAGCCATGCTCTAAAGCCACGCTCGAGCCTAGAGGCGTCTCCACGTTGCGGCCCGGACCAGGGGTTAATTAAATGCCTTGTTTGCACAGAGGCACGGCACACACACACACACGTCACATGTCTTTTCCATCCATGACAGGAACATTTTTGCCTGTCCTGCGTATTATGTATTTTACACAGGTCCCATTCCATCTATCTGTTGCATACTTATCAGTCTCGCTAAAACATCCCTCTCTTCACATGGCTTGATTGACTTACAAATTTGAATCCTACCGCTGATTTAGCCAGATACACCCTTCATCCACGTCGCATAGTTTGGTATTCCAAATCGTTTCTTCCTTCCCCACATACTCACTCTTGCTGCACTTTCCACGTCTACCCGGACATATACATATACATCCATGACTCTAAACGTGCGAAACTATGTGCACTTTTAATCACATTGCGCTGAGCGAGCCACTCGTTTATCAAAGCGACCCTCTGTCTAGACAACGTGTGCGTCGTCATGCCCGGCTCCTTGTCAACCATAGTACTGATTTTCAGCGCCTGCTGTTCCGTTGGCCCGCTTCCGTCTTATGCATGCAGGGCAAATCCGGCCATAGCCGAGACGTGTGTAAACACATGTTGCTAAAGCTTCATTTATGGCTGCAGGCTTGGGGCATGTTTACACGCGACGAGACGCGGGGAAGCGAGAGTGTAGATCTTGGTTCTGACCGTTGTTGAGACGCCCAGGGACTGGATGCCCGACAGTCGGGGTGTTTATCTTCTGTGTGTGTGGTGGTAAGACATAATTTGCGAACGTAATGGTGTGGTTTGGGTCATCTGCTTATGCGTACTGTGCCTACGTGGCGAGCGGGATTTGTGCCGTCGAATCCAACACCGATGATTTCCACTGTTGCTTCTTTGCCTGACAATCTCTCAACAAAATCATAAGGCACAGTATGTTCTAGTGCATATGCTCTTCCTAGACGCACACCATCAAGCCGGATCTTGAAATGTGAGAATGGTCCTGTCAGCACACTGAACGGTACGCCGGACTTCTTCACTTCAGTATCGCTTGTATAACTCCAGCACAATCGAACATGCTGTTGATCTCCTCTACCGCGGATCTCGATCCGCGGACTATCGATTGTAAACGCACTGTCTTCCTTGTGACAGCCAACGGGCCGAATCGTAATGGAAGAAAGTTCCAAAACACGAACAAATTCTTCACAACTGAAACCACTCATATAAAAGCCCAACTCTTCACAGCGGGTCTGTCGATCCAGTTCTGATAATTCTCCGATTAGTGTCGTTTTCGTGCACATTCCCTCGGACCCTTGAACGGGAATTAGTTGTGGAGGTTGATCAGTGGCGCAATCTTCTCGAGAGAATCTGAGATAGATACTGGGCACTACGTCTGTGGTAGACAATAAATTACGACAGGTGATCTCGATCTGCAGACTACCATCGGCTGGCATATTGAGCTTGTAGAGTGGAAGCCAGTAACCATCGAATCGGTTATTGGAATGCTCTACCGCAAGGCCATTGTTTGCTTCAATGATAAGGTTTGTCTTGCCAGCAGTGTCCTCCAATTTGTAGGACAGTCTAGAATTCTTGTGTCTATTTTTAGAGGATGGAGTCGCGGGAAGAATAGACTGTGCACCAAATTGAGCATGTAAGTCATGGCCAGCAAATACTTGCTGTGCCTCTTCTTCACCATGTCTGCCAAATGCTCGGGAAAAGTCGGTGTGAAAAAAAGTGTCTGATCCTGCAGGAAATTCTCTCGCATACTGAGTTATGGAGAAGCCTTGTGTCGGCCGATGACGAGCACTCGCGTTCCCGCACGAGCACTCAATGTCGTCTGGGAGTGCCTTACCCTCCCACATCGTAGCCTCAATCTCTCTCCCGCGCCCCGGAAAGTGTTCAAAAGACCAGGCTGGCGCAAACACACCAACGGATAGTCCCATCTCGGCAAGTGTTGCTACTGCTATTCCTATATTAGTGCCACCACCACCACTTCTTGGATACGTAATTCTTGGATGCAAAAGACTACTGCTGTTCTGCGCCCAGACGTCAACACCGAAGAAGACACTCTCAGGGGAGATGCCAGAGTTTTCAGCGATATCCAAAGACTCTGTTGCTTGGGGTCGGCTCCAGCAGTAGTTCGTCAAAACACTGCCGCATGCTTCCGTGAAGGGCAGATTGGAAGCACTCAGACCATTCTGGTAATTGACTTCGTTCGAAGTTGTAAGCGCATCGTACCTACACATTTTTAGCGTTGTTTGACAGATGTACTCTTGCTCTAGAGGCTACTTACCAAATAAGCTGCATTTGATCTCCCAAATTGCTTCGCAGCTGAGCAAGGAACGTTTGCAATATCTCAGGATTCCAAACTTCCAGCGGAAATAGTTTCTCGATATTTACCAACCAGCCGTCGAATCCGAAATGCGTTGCAATATCCGCTAACTTTCTTGCTAGACCAAATATCGTATCGTCTCCAGTGCCAGAGTGCTGCAGTAGCTTCTCTATATCCTTTGTCTGCGGCTCCAACAAAATCGTCCCAAGAACTTTCACGCCGTTGCGGTGCAATGTATTCGTCCATGTCGGAGGGGGTATACAAACTAGCTTATGAGAAAAGTATACAAATGTGTCAACGTACTGAAGGTATTGACATGCATACTTTTCGTCACCCACGCCCACTTCTTGTGCATTTTCATAGTCGTGGTAGTTTCCAGCATAATCATGACATAAAAGTACGTTCGACTTTTTATTTTTCTCGATTTTGGTAGGGGCATAACGTGGTAAAAGTGGTGTGTTTGCTCGCTGCAGTGGATCGGACTCGCTCTCATCCCAGGCCTCTAGTTGCTCAAAGGTATCGAAATAAGTGAAGCCTTTTAGACGATCCATTTCACGTCTCTTACGACGCTCTTCGGGAGTTGGTCCAGTATCTGGTGTGGGAAAGAGATGACGGTAGCCATCTCGGATTGGCCTTAGGATATCCTTCCACCCAAGGCTGATGGCCATGATGTTGTCATATATTTGGATTTTGACAATACTATAGTTGCCTCTTAACTGGAATAAAACGAAGTCTCAACTTTTATGAAAGAAATTGGTGTACTCAGACGCTGAAATGTAAATAGTTCCAAGTTTCCAAGGGTGCGCAAGTTCTAACTGAAGCTACAGGCTATGAGAGAACACTCGGTAAAAAGTTTGTGTTGCGCCTTCTGATAGCCGTTAGTATGAATTATGTATCGAGCTATCGTAGCTGTCCTACGTAAGAGAAAAATGCGGCTTCACTACTACCATCAATAGCGGCATGTCGGAGGTTAGCGATGAGATGTGTTCCGCTCCATTACCTTGCGCTACATCACATTTGGAGTTCAGCTAGTCTGAGCTGAGCTAAGCTCCCTAAAACCATCTTGGAATACTTCTACATTGACTCTACTCACCACTGATGACAAAATCCTTTAGCTGACTTCATTACTAACCTGTTCTAAATATATATAGGGCAGGAATTTGCCGGCTTCGAGAGAGTTAAAAATCTCGCGTGTTTCCACCTGCCACGATCCATGAGGTATCCACTGATATGTCTGAACTACCAACACTACTCTTTATCCCTGGAGCGTGGCATCAACCTACATGTTATAATCCGGTTGTCAAACCCTTGGAAGAACATCATCGTTTTAGATGTATTTCAATTACGCTTCCCTCAACTACTGGAGATCCAAATGCAACCTTCAAAGATGATATCGATACCGCTCGTGCAGCAATTGCAAGCGAAACCACACAGGGACGCGATGTGATCGTTATTGCGCACTCTTTTGGCGGTATGGTTGGTAATAGCGCAGTCAAAGGTTTCTCGCGGCCAAAAAGCAACCCTGCAAACAGCTCTACCCCAGCATCGTCAACCACACCACAAAGCAGAGCCCAGTCCCAAACAGGGTACGTTGTAGGCATCATACTCATCGCATCCGGCTACACCTTGACGGGAGTCGCTTTTATGGACCCGTTCTTCGGCATCCCACCCCCTACCTGGCGCATCAATAAAGAAACTGGGTTCGCGGAATTCGTGGTGCCTCCCAGTAAGTTCTTCTATCACGATTTACCGGCAGACGAGGCAGAGTACTGGGTTTCACAACTCACTCCACAGAGTCTCAAGGCGCTTTTCGAGGGCGGCGAACATGCCTATGCAGGCTGGTTAGACGTGCCCTCTTGGTATGTTGGCACAATTGAAGATCAAGGCATGCCGGTAGTGGCGCAACGAATACAGGTTGGAATGGCAAGGGAGATGGGTGGTTCTATTGAGCATAGAGAGTTACAAACGAGTCACTCTCCATTTTTGAGTCAGCCAGAGGCGGTTGTGGAGATCTTGGTGGAGGCTGTTGAAGCGTTAACTGGGCAGACCGTTGAAGGAGAGCGGATAGTGGGGAAACGAGGCCAAAAGGTATCAATACCAGTGGCTAGGATTTTGCAGCCATTCTCGTGGGTTAAATACGGTTTGCCGCTGCTGTTTGGCCGTATGATTGGAAGGGGAGTTCTTATTTTTGGATGGGGTAGGAGGCTGTGGAGATCTTGTTTTAGTTGAGGTCACGTTAATGCTTCAAAGGATGGAGGTTTGTGACAAGATTGATCACGCCCAATCCTTGTACGTGGCGAGCTGAAGTGTTGCTTCGAAGTAGACAGGCGCAACCCAGTTCAGGCCTTCACGAGCCAGAAGCTGTACCAAGAAACTGTACGCGGAAGACCATGGCGGTCATCAGTGTCAATAATAGATAATACGAGGCGCAACTCTGCAACATCCTAGAGGTGTCGTGGATCGCGGGAGTGACGTTCGTTCCCCAACAGGGGCAGGCTTGGCATGCAAGGATTAAGCTTCTCAACCCTACGCCTTGTGGCTGCTCCAACTAAACGTGTCATTTCTTGACAAAACATCTTGCGCCGTCCTCCTCTCCAACCTTCATCAGTGTCAACGCCCCGTCTACGACTCACACCCTGGCGAGACATTCACTGAAGTTACAACTATGAATCTCTTCAGGCTACTGGGTATGTCTTTCCCTAATTATTGCAGAGTTCCTGGGGGTGTCTAGGGATGTTCAAGGTCAGATCGCGCTGGCTAACATGTGTTCCAGGGGATTTGTCCCACCTGTTCTCCATTATCATTTTGCTGCATAAAATGAAAACATCGAGTGTATGTCTCTATTCACTTGCGAACAGACGCGCCGATCCTAATGAGCACATAGAGCGCGTCCGGCATTTCATTCAAATCACAGTTCCTTTACCTGATCGTCTACCTTACACGATACATGGATCTATTATGGACCTTCTACAAGCTCCACTCGCTTTACCTTACGATCTTTAAGATCGTCTTCATCTGCACCTCCGCGTACACGGTCTATCTTATGCTCAACGACTACAAGCCGACCCACGACCCGAATCTAGACACATTCAAGGTGCAATACTTGATAGGAGCAAGCGCAGTACTGGCGATATTATTTCCGTACCATTATTGGTTCTCAGAGGTGGGTACTAGCTGATATCAGGACGCTGGAATGCGCTAATGTGGCAAATAGATTTTGTGGGCTTTTTCAATCTGGTTGGAATCAGTCGCAATCCTCCCGCAATTATTCATGCTACAACGGACCGGAGAAGCGGAAACCATCACCACGCACTATCTCTTTGCACTTGGTGTGTACAGGGCTCTGTATATTCCCAACTGGATCTACCGCTGCTACTTCGACGTGCCGCGCTTCTACGACCCCATTTCGGTAATTGCAGGAATCATTCAAACCGTCCTTTACTCTGACTTTTTCTATATTTACTACACAAAGTGAGTCTTCAAAATCTACGTTGCACAGTGACAACTACTGACTTGTAACAGGGTCGTGCAAGGCAAGAAATTCAACTTACCCGTATGAGGGTTGGATTTGAGACAATATATCATTTTCTGTTGGACCATCAGCCGCCGTTTGTCGCATCTTTCGTGTACTATAGATTAGTAGGGCTTGGGCGTTGTTCGCCGGCGTTTGGATGCCAGTTTGGCGGGCTTATCACAGTATCGGATGTGCCACGCTTTCGATCGTTGTACTCATAGGATCGGTCATGGAGGCCAAAGCATTAGAGGCTCTGGAGGCTGGCCTTGTATGACGGTACACAAAGATTAGATCGTTCTGAACCAGCCTGAAGCTGGTTTGAGTAGAGACTGGTCTTAGCTACACTACATTGAAAACATGTTGCATAAAGTATCCATTTAATCAAGATGAATTGATGACTGATTTGTGCCCATAAATGATGGATTGGTGAAAGCGCATTGTTGCATCATCTCGAGCCATTGTGAGGCTGAGACATGTGCAAGGCCTTCAGACAGCGCCACAGCGGGCCTCGGGCGTGCTTGCTAATCGAGGTTGTGATGCCTGCCAGAGACACTCACATCAACCCTCACCACTTTTCCTTCTCACCTATTATTGCTTATATTAATTCTTATCCACTCGCTGCTTTGATTCTGTCACCCTCACGCAACTCCTCGCCGTACATTTTTGCTTCCACACATCCGAACCGACCGCCCGACCGCGGACACAAGACTCGAGCCTCGAGCCTCGAGCAACCAGACACAAAGAAACATGTTCTGCCTAAGGAGCTGGATACCAGTGCTTTTCTTCCTGTATGTTCAAATGCAATACTTCAATGTCTGACGCGATTCTAACCGCGACCGCAGGCTTCGAACACATGCCTCCCCCGTTTACCTGGTCCTATTTATCGCAGCAACATATTTCCTAAATCGACCATGTGTATACTGTTCACTCCTCTTATTCATTCTGGTAGTCGCGCTCTTTGACTTCCACACACCGTGGTTCGATGCGCCACTCGCGCCTGACACTGCAGAGCTAGCCTTGAACGGCACGATTGTTGAGACTGCCGGTGTGCTTGTGCAAGCGGCTAATCACACAGCCCAAGCAATTGTGAAGAGTGCGTTTGAAGATGTGCGTCTCAAGGCGGGCCAGGCTAGCAGTGGAAAGGAATATGAGTGGGTAAAAGGGTTACTTGGGAAAAAGGAATGGAGGATTCAGTGCTTGGACGTGCTGATTCGGATATGAGTATTTGGATAAATACCTATGGAATTTGGGCCTGCTTGGATGATCATGACAAGGCATGGGTAACTGGTTGGGACATTGGGAATTTGGCAATTTGGAGGACTTGTCTGCTGCATGTTTGGCGCATTGGTTTTCAGCATCTGTGGCGCTTGCGGAATACCTTTTTGCGAATGATTGCTTTACTTACAAGGCATTCGAAATGGAATTTATTTTGGCTTGTACAGACTGGGCTGGTAGCCCAAATAGTTCACCGGATGTCCTGTCCTCGTGTTTGGTAGTATTTTAGGTGCACCTTCACTACAAATGCGTCGGTATACGCAATATGCTACAGCTTAGGTATCAGAATAGTGCATTATATTAGAAAATGGTGAACGGTCACGCTGCTTGAACCTCATCTGGCCTATAGAGAAATGTTCCAATATCTCGTCGCGATGTGTAAAGACGAGCGTTACAACTAAATCATACCAACTTTTGTCTTCAGAATCTATTCAAGACAAAATAACTATTTAATCATTTCATAAGTTTAAGCCATTTGATTTAACATCAATATACCTGACATGAACCCCGCGCTAGTATTGAAGTGTTGTTGGAGGGGCCACGCGCACCTTCCCTTTCCAAGCCTGTATGCGTGTGTGAGCGAAGCAACATTTCACACGTTTAAGCTCCCCGCTTAAACCCGGCCCCTCCTTCAAAGCTGGCTGCCTTTACTATTTATTCGAGACTCTGCTCTCGACCCCAGCTTTGGACCAAGCTTCGAGTCACCCGCTTGCCTTCCGCATCGACGAGCTATATATCAATCACTTCGGCAAGCTCCGCCCACCCCACCACCAGCTCTAGAAGCTTCTCATCTAGAGCTACAAAGCTTTGCAGCAATCGACACATTCAATTGAGATCGAAACCAAGACATCTCATCGCTACTTCTAGCGTTTTTGGTATTCAAAAGCGATTCTGTCAGAGTGAGGTTACAAGTAGCTTCGCAGACATGGCTTCCGACAGAGACATCCTCCCAGCTTGGTCAGTGGTCCCAGTGCTTGAATTAGGTAGCAAACCGTATCTTTGGTCGGCATATAGTTGACTTGTGATTCGATAGGGTTAAGCCTGCGCACTACGCTCTCTTCCTCCACGATCTCGAATTTGGCGGCAAGTTTGGTTATCAGGGTACTGTTACTATCACCACCAAAATCAACAAGGATGGTGGCTTCAGTGATCTCGCCCTTAATTCCCATCAGCTCAAGGTCCACAGCGCTGAGCTGAAGGCTGGCGATGCCACCAAGTCGGCCAAGGACATTTCGTACGATGAGAAGCGACAGCGTGTGACACTCGACTTTGGAGAGAAGATTAACTACTCTGGGGAAGCTACTTTAGAAATCAAGTTTGAAGGCACCATCAACAATGTTTGTCCAGTCACACTAAAGGACCAAGAGAGAAATTGCTAAGCTCCTGCATAGGTTATGGCAGGCTTCTACCGCTCGAAGTACACGCCGAAAGGCGAAGTCCCAGCATCAGTTGCTAAAGACGACGAGTTCCACTACATGTTCAGCACTCAATTCGAATCTTGCGATGCCCGCCGCGCATTTCCCTGCTTCGACGAGCCAAACCTGAAGGCGACGTTTGACGTTGAGCTTGAAGTGCCAAAGGATCAAATCGCACTCAGCAACATGCCGGAGAAGGAGATCAAGCCGAGCAAGCGCGAAGGCTTCCATAATGTTGTCTTCGATCGTACACCAGTTATGTCGACATACTTGTTGGCATGGGCTATTGGCGACTTCGAGTACGTCGAGGCGTTCACAGAGCGCAAGTATAACGGAAAGAGCATACCAGTCAGAGTTTATACCACGAAGGGCCTAAAAGAGCAAGGGCGTTTTGCGCTGGACAACTGCCATAAGGTTGTGGATTACTTCTCAGAGGTCTTCCAGATTGACTACCCACTTCCAAAGGTTGACCTGCTGGCAGTGCATGAGTTCGTAAGTAGTCTCTACTTTTCCTATGATATAGACTAACCCGTCAGCCTATCATACGTATACCTGCTCTTTGGTTTCTGTATAAAGCTGACCAATGTTTTCTAGTCACACGGTGCTATGGAGAATTGGGGTCTTATTACCTACCGGTCAGTCTTTGCAAAGCCGCTCTTTGACGAGTCATACTTACAAAATATGCCAGAACAACCGCAGTGCTTTTCGATCCAGAGACATCCGCAGACAGTTACCGAAACAGGGTAGCATACGTTGTCGCCCACGAACTGGCTCATCAGTGGTTTGGAAATCTCGTCACCATGGACTGGTGGAGCGAGCTTTGGCTCAACGAGGGATTTGCTACTTGGGTGGGCTGGTTTGCCATCGACCACTTGTATCCTGGTATGATATCATATGAATACCTGTAATTACTGTACTAACACGACTCATAGATTGGAATGTATGGGGACAGTTCGTTGTACGTCACAAATCCCGAGGTATCTATTCTCTGGTCGATAACTGACAAGTGTTTAGACTGATTCAGTACAACAAGCCTTCGCACTCGATGCTTTACGAACTTCTCATCCCATTGAAGTTCCTGTGTATGATGGCCTCGAGGTCGACCAGATCTTCGATCACATCAGCTATCTCAAAGGAAGTTCCGTTATCCGCATGCTGAGTGCTCACCTTGGCGAGAAAGTCTTCCTTCAAGGTGTGGCCGATTACTTGAAGGCGCATCAGTATTCGAACGCTACCACAAATGACTTGTGGTCTGCGCTGAGCAAAGCCTCCGGGCAGGACGTGAACAGCTTCATGGACTTCTGGGTGCGCAAGATTGGCTTCCCAGTGATCACCGTCACCGAAGAGTCTGGTCAGATTGGGTTGCGCCAACAGCGTTTCCTTCTCTCTGGCGATGTCAAGTCGGAAGAAGATCAGACCACGTGGTGGATCCCACTTGGTCTTCACACTGGCTCATCTGCTGCAGCCGCCTCACTGCACGAGTCGTCCGCTCTAACTAAGAAAGAAGACACTGTACGGAATATCGATAATGGCTTCTACCAGATCAACAAGAACCTCACTGGCTTCTACAGGACCAACTACCCCGCCGAGCGCCTCAAGAAGCTTGGGGAGGACCGAGCACAGCTTTCAGTGCAAGACAAGATTGGCGTCATCGGTGATGCATATGCGAACGCAGTTGCCGGCTTTGGTTCCACATCTGGCCTTCTTGCCTTAGTTGAGCGCTTCTCGGATGAGTCGGACTACCTGGTGTGGTCACAGATCCTCACCAACATTGGTAATGTTCGCAGTGTTCTCTCTGGTAGCGATGATGTTAGCGAAGGGTTGAGGAAATATCACCTCAAGCTAATCACACCCGCTGTAGAGAAGGTTGGCTGGGAGTTCAAGGACGGCGAAGGCTTCTTAACCGGCCAGTTGCGCGCTAGTCTTCTCGTGTCCGCAGGCGTGGCCGGTCACCAGGCAACTGTGGATGAGTCTTTGAAGCGATTCGACTCGTACGTTGCAGGAAACAAGTCTGCTATTCACCCATCCCTCCGAAGGGCAATCTTTGCCACCGCCATAAGACAACGCGGGGAGTCTGCTTTCAAAGCTATACAACAAGAATACCTCTCAACTACCTCCATTGATGGTAAAGAGATCTGCCTCCAGTCACTCGGTCGTGTACAAACCTCCGAGCTTGCCAAGCAGGTTATGTCCTTCATCTTTTCTGATAAGGTCGCCATGCAAGACAAGCACTCTGGTACCATCGCACTGGCCAATAACAGCAAAGTGCGCAACGAGGTTTGGAACTTCATTCGAGAGAACTGGGACTCCAAGGTGAACCCTACATTGAGCGGCAACATGGTTGTTCTTGAGCGCTTCCTTCGTTTCGGATTGAATAAGTTTGCGGATGAGAAGATTGCTGATGAAATTGCAGCCTTCTTCAAGGACAAGGACACACGTGGGTACGATAAGGGCCTTGAAGTCATTGACGATACTATTAGGTCATATGCCAAGTATGCAAAGAGGGATGAGGCAGCCGTTCGAGGGTGGTTGAAGGCTAATGGATATCTGTCTTGACTTGTGTCAAGGTTGTAGTCAGCTGTTGTGATCAAATTTATCTAGCTATCAAATTTTCAGGCTGGCATGACGCAAGAAAGATGTAAAATAAATAAAAGAATACACAGTAATATTTCGTGATCTTGTTCCTATGTGCGGTCATTTTTTTCCTTCATGCTTCCTTCTCGTCCTGTCTCTTGTTCTACTGGGTTCCTTTAGCACCCCAAGTTTCATTACTCTCACGGCCTCACCTCTATCATCTCTCGATTTCATCTTGTCAATCATGGTAGCTACACTCTAGCCTAGTATCAAGAATCTCTAACCGCAAGTCACTAGAGCTATATTTGAAAATCTACTTCTAAAAAATACTACCAAATATTCTCAAGATGGGGAATTGCTCTCATTGGTATAAACGCTTACAGGAGGCACCAACCTCATAGCTCTTTCCATCAAAGTCTCCGCAAAACCCACCATACAAACAAACAGTCCCTAGCCGAATCTTTCACTCTCTTCCACCTCGTTCCCTAACAATCGTCTCTCACTCACCATCCACCCGCCGGTTGCGCGCTAAATTGCATTGCCCTCTCCATCGCAACCGCGCCAACTTACCAACAAACAAAATAATATTATCCCTCTATTTATATCAAAATTTTTACAATGCTTCCAATCCACCGCCGCAAGAGTGGTTCGGGCCACGAGCTCGTGATAAACCGCCGGCAGGAATCGCCAACCTGCTGGCGGTTTCAGTCAGCCCGATATGGAGCTGATCACTCCGTCGCCCGGCAAGGGCTGATTCTTTTGCCATTTTGGGGGGAGAGTTCGATTCTGGGTTGACGAGCGATTGGGGTTTAATGATTATATATATATTTTTTTGGCTTTCGGTGGTGGTTGGAGTGAAAGAGGGCGGGGTTAGTTGGGTGATTCTGGGGTATAACAACGGGGTTGTGATCAACATATAGTCAAACGCCTCGTGATGGGGCTGGGACCTCTCTACTTGAAATAGGGTACTGCTTTTGGAAACGAAGAATAATAAAATTGATGTATGACCCTCTCAATGGCGATTAGACTGCGGTGGGTTTTAACGACCACTATTGGCCTTCATCGGTCTTCTTACTTTCTACCTCATCCTGCTCCGACCTAACATGCTTCTTCTCCCTAGCATCGACACCTAGCCACAGAAGCTCAGGCCGAGAATAATGACCAATAGGATCGGCAAAGTGCCTCATACTGATCAGCAAATCCATGGGCAAGTCTGCATAAATAAAGCCTTCCTGATCCGCGGGCAGTGGTTTAGTGAGCCGTCTGCCATCTGGACCATAGACGGCAGAATAACCACCTCCAACTTTTCCAAACAGGGGATTGCCTTCTGTCCCATGCGCGGAAATGCCTACAGAGGTCATGACTGTAGTGCAGTGCAGGACAAAGGTCGAGGATTCTATGGCATGTGCCTGTGAGAGTGCCCCGACACCTACAAGCTCGTCAGGAAAAATTATACAAGGCCCAGTTATGAGGCATGAACGTACCTTCTGCAGTCATACTGTACAAACCCTCACTCCCCTCCTCGAATGCATGAACTGGCGGCCACGCAGCAACATGGATTTGCTCTCTCAAACTGGTCGTATGGTACTTCACTAATGGCTGCATATGTTCCCAGCAAGCCAACGCACCCACTTTACCCACGCCCTCTACATCAACAACATTATTTAGACTGGAGCCGCCCCCATCACCGAAGACGGTGCGTTCCATGTGCGTGGGCTTGAATTTGCGTCGTTTCATTATAATCTCACCAGACGGGGCGATTATGCATTGAGAAATGTACAAGCTGTTGTGCTCGTTCTCAGAAAAGCCAAGGACAACGGCGATGCTCGCGCTCTTTGCAGCCGAACAGATTCTAGCCATTTCTGGGGAGTCGTAGGATAGGGAGTTCTTGATGTACTTTGTTGCTAGAGGCGGGTCGAGTGGTCGAGCCCTGTGGGTGAAGTTAGCATTGGACATTACGAACTGAATACATTAGAGTATTGCTAACCATATCCATGCTGGATAACCGGCGATCCAGACTTCTGGAAATGCAATCAACTTTGCCCCGTTGTTTGCGGCCTCTTGAATCAGTTGGCATGTCTTTTCCACTGTGGCGTTTAGATCGAGCCATATAGGTTCATGTTGTGTGACTGCGACTTTGATTATGTTGGCCATGTTTTTCTTTGGAAAAAGTGATACAGGTATGCTCTCCGCCAGAACGCAAGTTGACCTCGGGATTGGTCAGAAATATCTGGCAACTAGCAATTGCAGTAGCCTTGAGGAGTTGGATACGAGGGTTGTATGAAAAGATAGTCGTACAGAGACCTTATAAGTTATGTTTTGCAAATGTAGTATGAATTGTTGTTCTATCTTGAAAGCTTGCTCCACTTTGTAGAGAGATGAGGGGTTCAAGGTCTCAGCTGAGGGGCCCAATATCTCAGCTGAGCCAGCTGAGAGGCCTCCTAGCCTTATCCACCATACCTCCCAACTCGGAGGTCCTTACGGAAATATTCCGCACGAAAAAGGCGCGCCAGTTCGAGGGGCAGACAGCATTATTGTTGCTGGCTAAGCCTGAATTTCTGAGTCGCTATATACTGTACAAGTCTGCCATGATCCTATTTCCCCTGGCGTCTATTGGCTATCCCCAGACTTCGGATTGAAAAGTGGGGCTACTATTACCACTAACAGGCGTAGTGTGACTCACTTTCAATGTTTAGCTATCAAACATCATGGCAAGCTCACGACCTACCGCTGATTTCGCTATCTCAGAGAATTTGCTTAGAAACGTGGTTCTGTTCCCGTGACTACCTAGGTACGTTCATGTGACATCAAAAACGCCCAGACTTTGCTTCCTCTGGTAGCTTACCTATGTAATTTTTCCATCATCTGGAATGTGCTGGAAGTCTTTGATGAATGGGACGCTTCCACCTAACTTTATTTTGTCGTTCCAAATGTGATGGAAGTGCGAGGCCAGCGCTATCAATCCCATCTATGGATTGCTTCTGACCAGTTTTGCTTGAGACTTCAATTTATAACGAGGATTTCAGTCTTTCGGCCTAGATTTAGATTCTGAAATTCAATCAGATCAATATTGTGTGTCTTCATCATGATTTGGGTTCAGCTGTATCCCGCCCACTACCACGTTTGCGCGGGCTATGCGATAGCCTAGTCTATTGGCTTCGTTCACAAGTGTAGAGTACTTAGGTAGTACCTAAGTATCTGGTCCCATTAAAAAGAACACTGTGTTTATCCTCTTGAAGAAAGAGTACCAACTACCTACTGATCATGATCTAATTCAAACTCCCTTTGTGACATTTCATCTAGAATTCGCCGCCCATAGCATTATTCTAAATGCTTTTAAAGACATTCAATTTTTTGATGAGCGGCTTATTATTTTATTGTGATTGAACTTGCTTTACCTTTGAAGAACAACTACAAATGTTGATGAGGATAGCTCCTGTCATAGTACCATTGAACGAGTGCTGTTTTGACACCAATGTATTGATATTGGTATCTTCATCACCAAATACAATTTCTCCATATCATGACGCAGCTTTCGAAGATTGATTTCATTCAAACTCCTATGATAGAACCACCATGTAAAACCATGGCACCGACCAATTGCATAGAAGATAGCGTCGACGAGTCGCCTCACAGCCTAGTACACATAAGCTTGAGCTATTCTTAGGTAGAATTTCAATGATCCTACCGCTTATGCAGCCTAGCTATTGAAAAGTCGACATGCGAAAATAATGATGGTGGGCTACCTAATAGTACTGAAGCACGCAAAGGGTTGACTACTGTATTGATTTTGTCTTCTTTATTTTACGGTGAATTGCTTTCTCAACTCCAATTTTCAATTAGACCGGCAGAATAGTGTGTTGTCAATGATATCTTCTCCGAAATGCGATGGTGGAGATAGCTTCCGTAGCGCTCGCTAACTACCTAGATAAGCTTCACGACCATACATTCGAACGACACAGCCTGAAATCCCCTAAAACGGTATTTTTTAGAAAATAATGTCGATTGCAGTACAAAAAACGCGGTTGTGGAAGCAAGACTTGCAACATTTGCAATCTCCAGGAACCATGGTTGAGGCCAGCCACTAGGGCACAACGTGCTAGTATGGTCCAACTTCCAAATACTGCGCAAATACCCAGGGATGGATCGTGATATGGCCAAATCCGGAAAGTTTTTCGGCATCCGTCGAATGCAGTTGCCAGTATCTGGTAGAGTGGAGATGAGCGATAGATTCAGGACTGACCATGACATCTAGCCTATTTTTCACACCCTGGAATCTAGACACTAAAGCTCTCGATCAGGAAACTTCTCGACGGGCATGGATAACAGTAAGATTTTGATGGTTGACGCGAAATGGGCATGGATTTACTACCTAGGTAAACAGCGTACTATGGGGTCAAAGCAAAGCACTATCCACACCGCTCTCCGCATTCACAAGTGGCTCCCTATGATTCAACCACTGTATGGTGCCTATCGATCAACCAGAAAAGGAAGTTTCAGCGCTCTTGTCGATTGTAGTTGAGAATCTTTGGTTCTTGATGGATATCATACGTTACTAGAAATGTGGCGCCCAGATATTTCCGTTATAAGTGCAACTACGTAATTCTAGATTTTTCATGCGAACCTCATAACCCATCGCTTTTTACAGAGCAATGTACCCACAGTCCGAAGATAGCCACTCGCAGTACTTTCTGCACATCTTCAAACTTGTCAGTACATCCATACCCTTTAGACTGAATTCAATGAGCAGTATGATTTATGCTCAACGGTATTGCTTTCGCGTACGCACACCTTACGTTTGGACGCCATGGGTGAGCCATTGCGTACAATGTAGGCCAACAGCCATCGCTTGGAATATCTTCGTCTCGAAGTCCACACGAAGCTACCGCGCCATTGCGAGTGCCATGTTGCCTAGGGACACTTTCACGGTTAAGATCATGGCATGATTAGGTATAATGAGAACATGCTCTTCCTTGCGTGGCCATTGGATTACCTGTCGTTGTATTTTGAAATGACCTTGGAATTGTAGGTCAAATATTTCAAAGTCGATACACTAGAAAGGTACTTGTAATCCAGACCAACGACTTTGAGAATTGCACTGACGCCAGGGAAAAGCGAGTCCAACTGCAATATACCTCCCTGTCATATAACGACAATATCCAGCTCCCAACCTAGCTTGACCAAGAACACCCGTCATCATCCACCAAACCACCAAATATGATAAATAAACTGGCACCAACATTCAAAAACCCACTCTGCCATCTTAGCCCGCCGTGCCATTTAGTTTGTTCCAAAAATCCGCTTAATATCGGCAAACTTGACCGGCTTAACCAGATACATATCCACTCCCGCATCACTCGCATCCTGCTGATCCTGTGCACTTGCTAGCCCCGTAAGCGCCACAATCGTGCTCCGTTGCAGTCCCATGTTTTTCTCGAAAAGACGAATTTGCCTCGTACTTGTCAGCCCATCCATGACCGGCATGCTCAGGTCCATCAACACAAAGTCAAACGGGCGGGAAGGCGTTTCAGTGATGGTGGCTTCACGCTTGAATGTTTCGAGGGCTTCGAGGCCGTTGACTGCTTCTGAGTATCGCAGCTTTTGTCGCTTGGCGAAGACGATGAGGAGTTTGAGGTTTATGGCGTTGTCGTCCACGACGAGGACGCGTGGGCTGAAGTACTCAGTATTTGCTAGCTGACCTCCGGGACTCGGTGGTGTGATGGTTGTGGGAAGTGGTTGTACAGGTGGTGGTGATGGCATTCCCGGTTCAACATGGGCTTCTGGTTTTCCGTAAGGATACACGTCACTCTTGCTTCGGTGAGCTAGCGTACTTGGTGCCGGCGCCAGGGTGTTATTGTGATTTTGAATAGGAAGTGCAGTTTGGGAACGAGTGACAGGTTGTCTGTTGGAGTTGAGAGCTTGGTTTCGGCACGCGACAAGGACGCGAGCAAGTTTTCGAGGACCGCAGCTGTGTTCTCTATTTTAGTGTCTATGAATTAACAGCCTATGGGTATGGGGCACTTACGGCTGGGTGACAAATTCGTAAATCCAACCCATAGCCTCCATTAGTCGTCCGTGGCGGTCCTCCACAGCAGCTTTTTCTGCTGTGTCTGTGCAGATACACACTACGGAGAGGGGCAATGTTCTCGGATGATTTGCACTCAACTTTTCCATCAGTCGGTCAAGCGATGCTGTGTCAGTCAATAAGAAATCAGTGTCTTCAGTTGGAATATCTGAGGCTCCTGAAGTTTTCATGTGGAAACCTTCGCATGCTTTTTGAATTGATTCTTTCAACTGCATCCCACGTTCGACACCGCAAGTATCAGCCTCAGTCATGATGTAGGCAGACATTCCATGCAACTCCTTCGAGGCGCGGATCGCATCATCTTGCTCCGTAGTATTGCTTTGCACGCTTGGCAGCCGCAATGACACCCGAATTCTAGTTCCGACATTGAGCGTACTATTCACCTCGACTTCCCCCTCGAGAGATTCGACAATTTGATTCACGATACTCAAACCTAATCCTGTGCCGCTCGAAAATGGATCTTCCTGGCTGAATGGCGAGAACAACTTTGTTCTCTGATAGTCTGCAGACATGCCACGCCCAGAATCTTCAATAGTGAGTGCCAAATCGATTCCTGAATGGCTCGTCATTGACTGCTGCAGGGTTATCGCAACATACCCCGAATCAGTATATTTGAGAGAATTGCCCAGAAGATTCATTACTATGCGTCTGAGTGCACCGGGCTGTGAACGCACATTCCAGCTGACAAAGGGCGCAACAGTAAGTGATACAAGCACTCCGCTTTGACAGTCTCTTGCATTTGTGATAGAATTTTCCGCCTGGTCGTAAATAGCACCGCCATTGGCGTTTTGTGACTTCCGGAAGGTGTGGCCTGCGCAGACCGTATCGCAGACCTCTTCAACCAGCTGCGCGAGGTCAAAATGTGCGGTTACACCAAGAATTGAATTATCGGCCGGAAGTCTCTTTTGTCGTCCTTCATTACGCTGTTTTCGTCGAGATGTTGCCCTGCGTAATTTATTAATCTTTGCATAGTCTAGAACATGATCTATTGTATCCAGGAGAGTCTTGCCACAAGTCTCAATTGATGAGACAAGTGATTCTTGGTAGGTTGACGACACGGTATCACGGAGAAACTCGACGGAGCCGAGGATACCATGTAAAGGCGATCGAAGCTCGTGAGATATAGATGCGATAAACGTTGTTTTCGCCTTATCAGCCTTGAGAGCTGATAGACGAGCAACCTCGCTGGTTATACTATTGCCAAATGCTGTAAGGTACGGCAAGTCATTCTCCGAGCTCATCAATCGACCGGCTTGAGTAGTCCAGATAAAGCCACCGGCGACCCACCGCTCAGACGATGGATCCCAAAGGGGTAAAAATATAAGCGTTCGTACGCTGGGTAAGATTTTGAGAAACTCGAGGGGCACAAATCTTTCTCTCCTTTTCCTATTTTTCCTAGGAATACTTGTTGAGGAGGTTGCGTGGGTGCGGTCTGACTGGTCCGTTTCAGACGTTTGAGACTTTTCGTCAGAGCTGTTCACCCCAGCGCCTTCTTCATTATAATTGAAAAACTTCCCATATGGATAACGGTGAATGTAGCGCTCCATGGCTGATTCTGTGAGGACGAAATCGGCATGAACTAGGGTCACATTGCCTGAACGCAATGATAGTCCTCCCACTGGGCATGTTTTACTCTGAGCAGTTGCAGCTTCTGCGGAGGGCTTCGTGAAAGCACCGCTGTGCAGTCTCCGATTCCGTGAGGCTGTCGAGTCTGCGCCAGTATCGAAATCGGTGGTATTGTGAGTACTCTCGTCACTGCTGGCGGCGTGCCGGTTGAAGTCGTGGAGTTGCCCTGAAATACTAGCTGCCGACGTGTCGAAAAAGACGACACCGTCAGCGTCTGTACTCTCGCGGATTATACGCGCTGCTCTTTGAAAGATACGAGTCGGGTCAAGTTCACCATCAATTCTGCGCTGAGCTTTTTTCGCAGGCGGTACAGCTGTTGACATAGCTGTATCCTCTTCTTCAAGCGTCTGGAGACGTGCGTTTTCTGTCTGCCTCTCCATTATGGTAGAAATGTCTGGTATAGATGAACGCTCGATGAAGTCAGTTAAACCTCTAGCCATACGCTCACCTTTATTGCGATCCTCTCTGTCCTTAGCCAACTCAAGATGCTCCATAGCAGCAGCTGCTACCTCCTGCATGAATCGCACTTCGGCTGCACTGATGCTGTCGCGCGGCTTCTCATCCGAGACGGCATAAACTCCAATCCGATATCCAGCTTTTGTGATGATAGGAACGCTAGCATAGAAGCGCACTCCAGGCTCTCCTTTGACGTAATCCTTGTCTGAAAACCTAGGATCTAATCGACAGTCTGGTATAACCATGCATTCAGCTTCCAATTTATCGCCATTGGCTTCCTTAGCAACATATGTCGACGAAAAAGTGTGATAACAGACAGCATCGGACTTGTTGATGATAGCGTTACCTAGCCACACTTCATCCTCTGGTTGTTCAGCAGAAGGGCTGAATAGAGAAAGGGTTCGGGTTGCCTCAGCAAGGATGTATTGCCGATTTGAGTCAATCAGGGATATCATAGCACGTCTAGTATCTAGACGGAGAGTTGCAAGCTGTGCGAAGGCAGTGAGGGATCGATCACGTCCTGGCTGAGCTCGATATCCATTGTACGTGAGGCCTTTGCCTCCATTTCCATCGGCTGCATCGACGAGGTTTTGGGCGTCTTGCCATGGGCGGTAATATCTGTACAGGTGTACGGTCAGCTAGGGACCTTGGCAAGTAGGTGGTCCATTGCAGAGCGTCCACCTACCTGTGGAGGTCTCGCTCGCGAGCAGCCTCATAATACGAGCCCCTCATTCTGTCCTTGCTAATTGGGTCAAAGCTGGCATTCTACACAATGTCACTTTCAGCGTAGATGAAAGCAAAATAATGCTTCATTAGTTTAGTTTTAGATTCTTTGTGGTGTTGAGGGCACAGAGTATGGGCAGAAATGCACCATACCGCACCGCGGCTACAGGCCAAACCCATGATTTTGGCTGACGACCAAGTCCTAAATAAACCTGCGAAGGATCCTCGGAGCGGAGAAATGTCTTGAAGCGCCGTACTGCGACCGTTTGGTCTCGTTACCGGCGCCATATACTCAGTACGGCTAAAGGATACGTACAAAGCCCACTTCGCTTGAGGATGCCGGCGTGGGTCAGTAATGTCAAGAGAATTGTAGGTGATTGATCGATCACGAGGGAAAAGAAACAGTGGGCAGATGGCTGAGAATCGCACCAGTAGGTGTGGATCGGACTTCCGTAGCTCGGACCACTCGGACCATTTGCTTGGCGTGATGTTGATCTCCCGCGGGCCCACTTGACAACCGGTTTTCTGTTCGAAGTGTGCAGACACGTTCAATATGGCACAGGACGAGCTTACCCACCATGTTTGAACAGCCCAATGCGAAGCGGTAAGGCTATTCAGGTCGCTTAATTGCTTATTAGGTGCTGACATGGCTAAGCGTTCGCCGAGAGGACCTCCATTCGGCCACGGTCTCCCCGCGCTCGACTCCAGATGCAAAAATTGAAGAACTTTTGCGCTCCAGGGTACAGGACGAGTTTATATTCACCACCGCTGCATCTGATATAGCAGACCCATCAGCTACTAAGGAGAGCGATAATGAGGATGAGGAAGCTGAGCTACGACTATTTGCTACTCCCTCTAGCAATGCATTAAAAGTGCAGAAGATCAGACTCTCGTCTCCTGGTGCTGGAGACGAAAACCCAGGCTTTATAATCAAGAAACCCAGAAGCTACTATTTTGCCGACGAACCTACTAGCGATGAAGAGACGAGGTTGCAAGCAGCTGCCATCACCGGCGACGCCATTATGGAACTATCCCAACAACCATGGCCAGGTTGTGCACTACCATGGAAGGTCCACACCACCACTCCTGCTGGCTTGAAGAAGGAGGTTCTCATCGGCCATCCACCAACGTTGGTGACAGTCGAAGATTCCATGCAAAAGCACAAGAGAAAGAGCAAGAAGACGAGAATCTCAATCAGGAAAAAGCTGCAGGCGACTAAGCACAAACGCGAGGAACTCGCTAAGCTTGCCAAAGAAAGGCAGGAGGCAGACCGAGAGAAAAGGACGAGAAGGAATAGGGAGAAGAAGATCAAGAAAAAGGCAAAGGCACAGGCCAAGAAGCTGGATGGCGTGGAAGGCACTGCCGAAGCTAAAGCAGAAGATAGCAGTGGAGACGATTGAGCCGACTCAGAGGGAATGAATTAACATCAAAGAAGACTCCACCTTGTCCCAAGTCACCATACGGTGCCCTCACAATCTATGCGCGGGTCACTCGATAATAGAGAAGGGATGACTTGGGAGAGACAAATTCCGGAAAAATGGACTCGAGTCTAGCATACAATTTACCTTCTGGCTTCTTCAACACTTGTCACTGATGGGCATATATCCATCAGCCCCCCTTTAGCTCCATCCTTTTTTTCATTTTCGTCCAACTAGGAAAGGCAGGGTATAAGCTTAGTGTCACATTCGGTACTAAAACAATACGTTTGGCAATACAAGATGTCAGCGACCATCTCAAACAAGTTTTCCATGGAACTTGGCGACCACATTTGCGTTTCGCTTCCCGCTGTATACATTCCGGGCTAGCTGTTGTGTTTGGAAGGTCTTTTTTGGGTGCTTATATGGCATGCCGCACTGATCACTAAGGAACTGCGCTTGAGAGTCACCATCACCAACTTCTTCCTTTGGTGATGGAGCGACTCAAAGAAAACCTCCAGTCATCACACCAACGCAATTTGAATCACCTCTGAAGAAATGACTTATTCTCACTTTGCCTCAACAAGTCATACAGATCTCCTGTTGTCATATATCAACTGTAATATAAAAACTGCTTCAGTTAACCACTACCCAAAAAGGTAACCACTCACAGCCACTACACTCAAACCCAATAAGCAATTAAACACACTCGACCTCAACATTTACCCCGACACTATGGAAGCCTCTATACAAGCACTTAGTAATGCCACGACTGCCAGCCAAGGTGAATCTACCAACTCTACCCATATGGAGAATGCCAAAGATTTCGTTCTCAACCTCCTACAACGCCACTATCATTCATTACCGGAATTTATTATACGTCCAAGTACTCTAGGCCCCATGTCAAAATACGGCATGAAAATGGTGTCAAAAGCAGCAGATAGCTCGAAACCAGGCTCCGCGCCATCCACAGCATCAGCAGGAAACAGGGCCAAACCACTCAACAAGAGACATATACATAACCTCAAAATGCGAAAATACCGCCGAGACTTTCTATACTGCCTGAGGCTAAAGTCACACTCGATTGACGCGGAAAACATCGCAGCCTTTGAAGTCCTAAGAAGATGCACACCCAACACGCCTCCAGATGCTCTATTTTTTCAAAATTACACAGGTACTTCTGCTACTTTGAAAGGTACATATCGTTTACATACCATCGTTGCAATCGTGCTTGACGAATCAAATCATTTCGGTCAAAGTACGGGTAAAGACAATGTACATCGCGGCGACCTGTTGACAGACGCGCTTTGCCATAGTGGGCAGATTCAGAGTGGCTATGGCATCCTGTTAAACGGTTCTCAACTGGAAGTGTACGATTTCGAAAACGGGGCTCCGACTAGGATTGAAGGGCCGGAAACGATTGTTGAGGAACCGTATGTTACACTGAGTAAGGGGACAGATGGAAAGGATATGGTTGTGGACGCACGGGAGGGGTTGAAAGCGGTGGATCGGGTGATGAAACTTGTTGTTGGGAAAGTGGTGAAGAGTTTGGATTTAGGGCAGGCAGATGAGCAGGAGGAGTTGACTATGAGTGGCGAGTCTAGCGAGTCTAGCTCTGGATTTGGAGAATTTTCGAATGGTGAAGGGGATACCGATGAACTATCTTCGGACATAGAATGTGATGAAGAAAATTTCTCAATTGAAGATTAGCACTTGATTTTAAAGAGATCCATTTGGTAAATGTGGGGTAGGTACATTAATGTAATAATAAACAAAGTGCGATTTTCGATACAATTTTATATTTTATGGACCACATGGTGCTGTGGAGGTATACTCGTTCTGAGGAGCAGCTATACCGCAATTTATGCATTTGATTCAGGTCTTCGGTATTAAAATCATACTTCCTCATCCATACCATCGTGAAACCCCATATCCTTTACCAGATATTATGTGAAAACCCTACTGCACGTTTAGAATGTTGATGAGGAAATTGTACGAGAACGTACTGTTTCCACAAGCCTAATCATGCGCCTCCTTCATCCTATGCCCATGATGGCCCACCCATACTCTGCGTATACCCACCTCCTTCACGTCCACCCTGCCCTTCCCACACATACCCACCACCAGATCTCTGTCTTTGCTTATATCCTGCATTACCCTGCTGCTGACTATGAACCGGAGGAGGAACATTATACCCATGTCTATAACCCTGAGTCTGAGCATGTCCACCATAACCCTGATCATAACCATGTGCCTGAGCGGTCCCATTATAACCCTGCCCAAACCCCTGTTGGGGGTACTGTCCCTGATATGCATTCACCTGCGGTTGCCCCCCACTCTGATAATTCTGCGGCACCGCATAACCCTGCTGAGCAGCACCATACCCCGGCTGTCCCATATACTGTTGCTGTTGCTGTCCATATCCCATAGGGTGCTGATCCACATACCGCACCTGACCATACCGATTCCCACCCGCACCATACATCTTCACCGCATCCGCATTCGCACGCGCCTGACCACTCATCCCCGCCTCTCGCCCTCCTTTCCCACCGCTCTCATTCGCCGAAGAACCAATAACCTGTGCCCAAGTCCCCTTTGTCAATTTCTCTTTAACAAACCTGACTTTACCGTCTACGCCATCCGGTACCTTTCCTTTACACTCTTTAAACGCCCAAAGACAAGCTTGCGTCACTGCCTTCCACATCTCCCTTTCCTCGCTGTCAAAGGTGGGATTGCCCTTTTCCTGACGCACACATTCGAGAACGGCCATCATGATGCCTTGGATGTGGTTTGTGACTTTATCTGCATTCTGTGATTTGACGGGGATCAGGATGTAAAATGGGGCTGGCTTTGAGGCTCGGAGGCGAGAGGTTTTGAAGTCGATTTGGACGGGGGATGCGATGTGGGAGTCGATGCTTCCGGCTGCTGTGGGGCCGACTGCTAGACGCGCGAAGGCTGTTAGGCCATGGTCGTGGTTGGATTTTATGAATGGGCCGTCGGATATCTGTACGGCACGATGAATGACTGCTTCTTTTCCGGCAGATCGGCACCTGCTTTTCTCGAAGTTTCGTGCTTCAATGCATTGTCGAGCCCACTTCTTTGCTTTGGGATCTAGATGCTCTTTCACCAGTTTCACCATGCTTTCTCCATACTTTCCTTTGCTTGCGCCGAGGAGTCGAAACGCAAAAGTCACGAGATCATCTTGTGCTTGGTGTAGATGTGGCCGGGAAAGTGACTTGGGCAAGTAGGTATTGATATAGTATCCGTAATAGTAGAGGTATGTTCCCAAGTGCTGAGAGGCGATAAGCTGGCTTGAGCAGTCGAGGAAAACGACGGGAATATCTAGCCTTTTTGCGAATGACTCTAAGAGCTCGAGGTCAGTAAGGGTGTTCGCCCGTCCTAAAACAGAAGGCTTCACTTCCTCTTTCAAATCGAGGGATCCAGTGATAGTGGCTGCGAGAAGACTAGAGCGAAGCTTTGACGTCGTGCTGTTGATCCAGTGAAGGAAGAAATGCACAACTGCGCCATGGTGCCACACAATCTTTTTACCACCAGAGAACTTGCCCATACCGAAAACGCGTTCGATGGTGGTATTGATGCGCTTCACTGTCTGCTCAGCTGCCCTCGTAGCGTTTTCACTTCGCACCGCGTTGTTCCATCCTTTCACCACGACTAAACTTCCAAACGTAGCAACAGTACCTCCGAGCTGCATCTTCGCATTCGCACAGGTCAGGTACGCGACAAGGCGGGAGATACGGGCAAAGCTATCGTGTCCATTTTTTTCTTGAGCAATAATGACCATTCTTCCATCATCAGCATTGAACCCTTTCTCTTTGCGAGTTCCGAGGTTGCAGAGCTTTGCAATGACAGACGTTAGTTGAATGAGACTATCGATATCAGAGTCTGTTTCCCAAACGTGAAGGGCAGTTGCCTCGCAGATTTTTTCGAGAGTATCTTTGGAAGCACTGGCAAAAGAGGACTTGTACTTGTCTGGCATAGACTGAACTGACTTATTCAATGCGTCCAGATCTTGCGACCAAGGACCGTTGAATGAGACCATGTCGTGGTTGTGGTGTCCGTATCGGTGATGCTTGCGCTTGCGTTGTTGGCCCGGTATACCAGCCGGTTGAATGGGGGAAGTAGATTCTTTACTAATTGTGGGTGTTAGATGTGGATGTGAATGTGATGTGAGGGTTCTCGTACTTGGCCTCAGGCAAGCGAGAAATATGTTCAAAAACTGCCTTGATATATTCCATGGGAAGATCTGTGACACTGTTAGCATGGATGTGAAGATTCATAGCTATCTAAAGATCGCGCTTTGAGCGCAGGCTGGCGGTGACGGTGGTGTTTGGAGCGTGGTTGGCTGACGTGGATGGTCTCTTTGTCATACGAATCATGAACAGTGAATGCGCAAACCATACTTGAATACATGGCCAATGACGTGTGCAATTTCAAACTCGACAAAAACACTATACAACAAGGTAACCGAAGGAATCAATGAATGCACCGATATCTACTATAATTTAATGCCAAAAGGTAAAGTGAGCAGTGATATGCCCGTGAGAGATGGAGAGGAATGCTAGCCTGTTCAGTGATTCAAGCCCAAAAGTCCCCATGCATGTGCTCCAAAATGTGTGATCATATTCCAGAACGCCTTTTAGTAACAATACAATATGGTAGTAGCCACTCGTCTGCCCTTACGAACGTGCCCCACCATGCTTGACGATATCTTCCTTGTCGAGCTTCTCGACCTTTCTGCTGAGGAGCGCGCGTAATTCTGGGCTAATGACTTTTGCGTCCCCCTCCTCACCAACATCTTTGCCCTTATCAGTGCCAGAAGACGAGGCTTCGGCCTGTGTGCTCGAATTTGATGGAGGTGATCCAGGGCCAGCCACTACCGCCGCTTGCAGCTTTCGTTGCCTTGCTTGGGGAGCGGACGGGAAGTTTCCCTTCTTGTCAATTGTTTCTACTGTTCGCTGGAATCGTTTGAAAAGGGACTCTGCACGCACGAGAGTAGACTCGAGGTCCATCGTGCCAGACAGCTCATTGACTAGAAGTTGTAAGCTAAATGATCAACGTGATAGAGGTGCACAACCCATCAACATACCATATTTTAGCACCTCATCAAAGTGCTTTAGGTGTGCCATGATAACATCTCGATGCTTCTCCAAGATGGCTAGCGCAATAAAAATGTGGAAATTGCTGCTGTAGTAGTCGGTCCACAAAGACTCCCATAGCCGAAGTACATCAGCCCACTCAAACTCTCGTTTGTACCAGACAAGAAGCATGCGAAAGAAGAAGAAGAAATTTGTGGATTCAGCGGACTGTAAGTGGAGATAGAGTTTGGGATCCATAAGTTGGACAAGGTGATCAAGTGTTGTAAGTTGTTTGCGCATGCCAGATTGATCACGTAGGAAGTTTCGTTCCTATTTACAAATTAGATTTTCCATGTTGAAGATATCTTTTCGAGAATTGATAACTTACCATTCGATCCATGAATCCAACGAAGCCCCAGAAAGCAATAGCATCATCCTGCATGACTGCATAGATAGGGGCAAGCAGGTCGCTCATACCCTGGACGTAGCCGAGGTCTTTGTTGTACTCGTTGTATGTCAGAAGCATATCTTTCATTTGCTCGAGGTGAACATTGGTGCCAGTGTCGGCAAACGGAGAATCGGGGTCAGGGTGAGGAATGTCTTCGCCCGCAAAAATTGGAATATTGCGGTCTGTTCGGTGCACGTCTTTCTCTACATTGCGAACCCCATAGAATGGGGAAAAGTTAGCTAGATTTTCGTCAAGTTAGTGAATGTGTATCACGAACCTATCCTGTTCTTTTGCTCTCTCCACCACTCTTCTTGTTCTTCATTTTCATGTCCTTCCACCATTCGATCCCACCAAGCACCCTTTAATCGAATGTACTCGTCTCGGCGACTATTGACGTTTGCGCGGCGCTCCTCTTCTGAACTATCCCAGTCGTAGACACCAAGTAAGTACAGCCAGGCCTCCTTCCGTACACCATCGTCTGGATCCAAGCCACCGTGGAATATTCGCTCTTTGACCTCATCTGGAGTCAGTTGTAATCGACCTTTGGGGTCGAAGAAATCTTTCCACTCTTTCAGTGTCAGAGGTTTCCGCCGGCCAGCCATGGTCATTCTGTCCATATCCAGTATCTCAAATTCACCCACATCGCTTTGCTCCATGGCCAATACATCCTTCGCAGTCCAAATTCTTTGATTGCGTTCTCGCTCGCTCTGCTCAGCAATGCCCATAGCCCATCTTGCTAGATACAACCGCGCGCTATCGAACTCTTCCTGTAGGGTCTGTACTTCAGGGTTCTGAATCAGTCTCCGAACCTGGGGTGGAATATTTGGGTTTTCTGCAACTGCCTGAGCAGTTCTTCTGGTGAAGGTTGTGACTTGACTGAGCTTCTCCAAAAAGCTCCACCTCGCTTCCTTGAAGGCTTTTGTGACTGGATCCATGCCGCCATCCCGCTTGCCAGGACTCTGAGAAGACGATGCACCGCCACTATCTATGTTTGTCTTGGGTTTTTCGGTAGCATTTTTGCCAAAGGACCGCTTGTCGTCTTCTGATGGGTCGATAAGATATATGCTCGGGTCAGCCCCAGATCGCTCTACGGTAACATATCTCTTCAACCACCGCAGCATCTCATCGCCACCCCAAAACATACCTCCTCCATCGCCAAATGGATCAAAACTCTCTTTTGCTAGCTTCTTCCTCTGCATAATAGTTGACTGACACTCGCTGTCATGGAAGAAGAGTGCCGGAAAGCTGTCTCCGGCACGAGTATTGACCACCACGCTTCCGAACCACCATCCGATGCTTGGAGGTCGTACCAATAAAGAGTATATCTCGCTGATGGGTAGGGCAAATGCATATCCAGGAGTTCCGCTATGTGACGATGTCGTAGGTGGAGGAGGAACAAGGTAAGATTGGGTTGGAGGTGACGACGAGTCTGACTGATCAACCTTTACATAGGTGTCGTAAGCATCTCCAAGAACAGACTCGGGCATCCATGCAAGAAGCAGAGAGGATGCGTTGATACTTCGGGCTGATGAAGACGAGGTTGGGCGCGCATCGTTTGCCGCAGGTCGTCCTTTTTGTTGGACGAGAGCTACGAAGCCCGGTATATTGTCTTTTGCGGATGGTGAGGGATGTACGTAAACCTAGAGACACAACTTAGATCAAGCATCACGCCACTCGAGGTAGGATAGCACAACACACTTTGCTTTTAGTATATAACAACTTTACTCCTCTTCCGCTGGTGGTGTGGCGAATAGTGTTATATTCGCCTTCTTCATCATCACTCATATCGTAGAACGAAGCAGGCGAGGGCGATCTTGGTGCCGGGGCGGCCATGAGGGTAGTAGCGGGGTAGGGAGCAGTATAGTGATAGTGAAGAGGATTGTATGTTTATGAGGCTTCACAGGTCAAAGAAAGACGATAGGCAAGAAAGGGACGCGCATGCAACGCCAGCTGTAGTAGTTCGCAGGTGATGGATGCGCGCTGCTACCAGTCATTGGTGACGTCGATCCATGCTGCGGTGGCGCAGGCGAGGCGTCAGGCGCGGGGCGGGGTATCAGTAGACCATGAAACATGCCAACAACAATATATTACTGAAGATAGAATCAACTCAGACCACATCACCTCTATGGTTATGTAGTAAGATGCCCCTCGTGAATAGAAGACTACTCTACAGTATGCTCCGTGACGCCGTGCTTCAGCCCAAACAAACTCCTGATACGCCGATGCTACCTATTCCTATTCCTATTCCTACCCCTATCCCTATTCTCATCGCTCAGCGCATGCGTGGCCCGCTCGGCAGTCCAACGCGTCCACCAGGCGGTCCGCGTCCAGGCGGTCCACTATCATAGCCAGGCCCATATGGGTCGTCATTGCCTACCCATGGCGAGTTGGATGACATGCCTTGCGAGCTTTGCTGCCTCCCACCACCACCACCACTTCCATGGTTGTTGCTGCGGTAATCTGATTGAGGTGCAGGTCGCTCATACGAGCCCATTCTTGATGACGACTGGCTGCCCATGTCAGAAGGTGCGCTCTGTGCTGGACTGTTTGACCTTCCCCATAGCCTCGCCTTCAGCCTCTCCTGCGCCGTCGACCCTGAACCTGCGCTTGGGGGAGGTGATGCATCTGCATGCTGGCGTCCTCCTTGTCCGAGATTGCTTTGATAGCTTCCAGCTCGTTGGCTTGGTAGTGGCCTACCCTGGCTCTGTGGCTCCGGCGTCAACGAGTTGCCCATGCCAGGTCGTCCATGCAGTGGGCGTGCTCCTCCTCCTCCTCCTCCCCCTCCCCCACGACCACCTACCCCCCTACGCAATGAGAGAGGCTCCTGTGGTGGTGGTTGCTGCTGTGGACTGTCCCATAGGTCGCTGAGCCCTCCACCGCGGCCTCCCATAGGTGGCGCCTGTCCTTGTTGTCGCCCAGACGAAGATGCAAACTGTGCAGGAGCTGGCTGAGGGCCCTTTGGGTCAGGAGGAAGCCATTGTGGGAATGGTCTACCCTTTTCCGTATAATACGCGCGCAGCACTCGAGAAATGTGTGAATCGTCTTCTGTGTCGCCGTCTGTTTCGCTGTCGAGGAGCTGCCGTCGCAGATTGTTGTACCGTGACGTGGTGTTTGTAAGGAGGTTATTTAGATAGGACGACATGGTGCTATCTATCACAGTCAATGAAACCTGTGTCTGTCGTGTGGAGCTCCTATCTACTCACCTTTGTGTTGCGATAATGTTGTTTGTTAGTAACTGCGCAGGAAGGAGTGCAAGCTAGTGGTGGGTCCCTCGGCATTTGGCAAACCGAAGCGAGTGGCCACCGCTCACATTTCATTTACTCACCCTTCTCTTCCACCAACGACATCTGCACATGACTGTAGTCAACACTACGATTTCAGATACCAAAGAAAATAAACCCTTAGAATGAGATAGGAATGGACATGGTTCATTTTACAACATATTTTGCAAGCTGGCTCATCAAATGAAAGGTTCTGGCTATGGACAACTGCTACACCAAGCCTCCGATATACTCCATCTATTTGCGAGACTAGCAAGACAAAACAATGTTCTCTATTGGCTAAATCTTCAGTCTATCTAACCTCTGCATACTCTTTCCATGCATACTCATGCTTACTACCCATAATGCAAATGCATTTTAAAGCTTCCATATCGTTCTCATCCTCCTGATCGCATTGAAGCCAGCCAATCAGTGCTCCACTTCTGGATCTAATCTTGTAGCTCGTTTCCTTTGTGGGTCTCAGACGGTGTTGTATAATACGAGCCAGTGGAGCTTTAAGTCTAGAGGTCATTGGACAAATTTCGACCTCTTTGTATACAACGTCTTGTCGAAGTTTTCCATAGCTGATTTGCCCTGTACATGACATCCAGGACCACGACGGTACTTTATCAGATCCATCAGGAAAATGTATGGGCTTCATCCACTTGTTTCTTGAACTTTTCCATAAAAGGCTCCGGTGGCAGAATTTTCGAGCAACTCCAGACGTAAAATCTGTACTGTAGAAAGCCGCTAGTCTATCTTGGAGCCCCGAAATTGCAATGGGGCGATCAGATTCCCGCGAAAGAGCGAGCCCGGAATACTTCTCGAAAATAAACTGGAACATGGAATCACGGAGCGACTCATTAAGCCGCAAAGCGCCCGTGGGAAATTGAGAATCGCCTAGCCAGTTCGAGCGCCTAGACAGCAAATGGAGTTAGCAGAGATCAAGCACTTCATCTAGACGCGATTCTCTTCCACCAAAGAACATATCAAAGGCTCAAACTTGTGGCGGAGATGAGAAAATACAAGAATACTCACATATGTATCTCTTCAAGGCATTCACTATGAATCACTGACCCGCACTCCCAATATATCTGTGCTGCAGTGAAGTGCAGAGTCCTAGGCGATAATGCGCGTTCTTGGAATACCCACCCCCGACGATTGAGATCGGCTGTTTCAACATCATAGTGAAAATCTTCAGTATCTGCACTAATGTATACATTAAGCGGACCCCAAAGTTCGACGAACCCTTTACCAGATCTTCGGCGACCAAGGAAGCCATCTTGGCTACTTTCAGCAGACGTAGCGGCAATGGTAAAGTAGACGGACGCAAAAACAGTCTCCATGCGCTTGGATTCGTGTCTCCAATCAAGGCCATCATCGTATTCATTCTCTTTCTGGATGATACATAAAGAATCAATCCAGAGGTATTGAATACCAAGCATGCGAGTAACACGAACGGCGTCCTGGAATGTTCTTGGAAATTGGTCAAGTTTCATTCCTTGACATCGAGTCTTGAAGTTACTCTTTGTAGTAGAAAAATCTTCGTCGCCTTTCCCCCATCTATGAAATAGGGCAATGTACCGTCCTCGTGCGCCATTTGTTTCCCAAATGCGTAGGGTTTCTGGGGTATCAGAGGCTCCAACAAAAATTACTCTAGTTGGCAACTCGTTATCCTCACTAAAATTCGCGTCATGTTTGTGATTCTTGTCACAGTCGTCAAGCCACTTCTGTAGTAGGAAGGGCAATAAAGCGCTGTCGTGGTCTATCAGGGTTGGTAACCCAACCGGTATACCCATATGTGTTCCTTCAGAGTCTATATAGCATTAGGATGGGAGCACATATTCGTCTTAAGACAGTAAGGGAAAGTATTACACACCTGGATCTACACATACTCGCAGTAGGGTACGATTAACACCACTTGATTCGATTTCTATGAGCTGTGGGCGCGGCATCTTGAGGATCACAGCAATATCGTCGCTATCGGTATCCGTGAAGAATAGTGCTATCATTTGACAGAGTTCGCAAGAACCGGCAGATTTCTTCAAATCATACAAGCGGTACCAAAGTACATGTCTATTACGAAAGTCCTCTAGAAGCTTCACAATGGGAATCGAGCTACAAGATTTGCATAACTGGGAACCTTTCGGTTTGATGGGGAGAATGCCGAGACAAGCAGCTTCTTTCACAAACGGCGTAGAGAAATCCGGAATCGATTTGTCTGATAAGGAGAAAGCTGTGTTGTCAAAATGGCTAAATTGGTAATTATGGAAATTGTGAATTCTGTTGAAATTCAGAAGGCTTTTGGTTCTAAATGCAAAACTTTTCGTTTTCGCAAGGTCTTGGAATTCTTCGTCATTTATCTTGAGAGGTATTATGTGTAGGTATTGAACGCCTAAAGAGAGTTAGGATATGGGAGCTGCCGTGTGAGTGTTTTTGGTGCAAGTCAGTCGAAAAATATTGGCCTGTTTGAGAGGTGAAATGGGAGACCTACCTAAACGCTGTGCAACCCAATTGACGACCTAAGTAGTGCTGCCCCACTAGAACCCCGCAATCAGGTCACTGCCACCCCCAATTTCTTCCCTACATTCTGAGTAACTACTTCAAATCACGCTACAGGAAGTCTTTTCCTTCTTTTCTATCTATGTGGATCGATCAACGTCATCCCTATACCACCGTTTCTCAGCGCCTGAGGCTGTGATGGGATACCAGATTCCAAAACTATCCCGAAACATGCTCCTACTCCACTTACATCTATTTATTTCGGAAAATAGTATGGGAAATAATGCAATGTGACCAACTGGCTTGTAGGTAGCTCTCGTTGGAACTCATCGAAGTTTCACAAGAGAAACAAAATTATCCCAAAATTTTAGAACTAGAACTTTACCTCTATACTAGTTTAGGCTTATATTAGAGGAGATGGATTAAAAGGGCCAATTCTAATCTAGGATTGTAGTTAATCTAGCAATATTAACTTAGCCTCTTACTGCTAAAGAGTTATACCTTCAAGTAGAAGCATGAAATCTTTAGAGTTGGGCCAAGCAACACTTTTCTAATACAAGATAATACTTCTATTTATACAGCTAAAGTTACAAAGGAGCTCCTTCGTAAGCTTAATATTACACTGCTCTAGTAGCTAGCAAACTTACCAGATCTCAATCCTATTGAGAATGTGTAGAGACTACTCAAGGCAAGAGTTCAAAAGAGATAGCCAAAAACAAAGGATGAGCTGATAACCTGTATCAAGGAAGAGTAGGCTAAGATTGACCTCTTTGAGATCAAAAAGTATACCTCAAATATAAATAAGCGTTGCCAGGCTGTACTATAGGCTAAAGGTAGGCACACGAAGTATTGTGCTAATCTGATTTATATATAATCTATTATATAAGAAAGATTCGACGGAATTCTATGCCTGGAGCGGGCGCGCGGACCAGACTCAACCTTTCATGCACCCCCTTGTACTGTCGCACAATTGCACCAAGTGGCTTATTTGAATGTAAACCAGCGAGTGATCATTATCTCGGTCATGGCGGGGCACCTAGCGTCCTGACCGTCATTATTAGGCGCGTTCCTGCTCACACTGAGTCTGCGCAAACTTGCAAGTGACACACCCTTCGTAGAGCCTACTCTCCAACACGCCTAGTTGCGACCCTTCGATATCTACGGCGGGTGGAGGGCCTTTTATGGAAGACGTCGAGGTCGATTGCTTGTTCGGGTGTAGCGTGCAAGCCGTAAGCGAGGTCCGGATTGCCCGAAGGAGATGCGTCCATTTCCTAGTGCAGGCTTGCCGTCTGCTTGTTTACACAACGCCATCAGAGGCTCGTGCACAAGCTCGCTAAAGCCACTCAAACATCCTTTGCCCAGCACACCCTCGATCAGGACTACATTCAGTTCCTGTCAAAGATGAACAACGAGGCCAAAGCGCGCCGAAATATTAGGTCGGATATTCTTGTGAAGGCGAAGGGAAAGGGAAGGGTGATGCTTATGAAGACCTCGAAGCAGCGCGGGTAAAGCGTGCCGAGAAAGAGGCTGCCAAAGAGGCCAAGGGCAAGGTGAGGCGTGCGCAGAAGCCAAAGAGTGCCCCGCTGGAAACACAGGAGGCTACCACGAATAAGGGAGGCGTGGTAGGAAGTGCGGGAGTGCTACATGGCTAGATGTAGACGTGCCCAATCCAACGAACATGTTGCCCACCGACGGATTACAGGTCGCAGAGACCGGGAGAATCCCTGTGGCGCGTATGTGGTAGCAGAGGATATTATGTTAATGAGAGTATGGCTAACTTGTCATTCGGTAACCGCTTCTGTCAATTGTTCTCGCTATTGCCCATTTTGTGCTTGCCATCGTGTTGGCCCTCATCATGCCTCGTATGGTCCGCCTTTATCGTGTCTTGTCATGTGTCATGTCGGTCGTTGCAATTGCCATGCCTCATAGTGGCTGTGTGTGTTGCTGGCCGCGAATTTCGTCCCTCTCAGCTACTAAGCTGCTTATTCTCCAACGATCCTTCGTGCCTTTCTTAACTTGACAGCATCTCGGTACAGCGAGGACTTTCTTCCCTGTGTATTCCGTCGGATCTACTAAGAACGAAAGGTGCTTATTTGCGAACTCGCCTCCGTCATTATCCACTTCGATGATGCTGATAACTAGCACTTCCGGATTTGTATCATCGGCTGGGACGAGGTAGTCAAAGGTAACTCCGTAGTAGTCAATATAGCTAAAGCGACAAATATTAGCTAAATGATACTATATAGCGTTTCTTAGCAACGTATACTTACTCTAGTGGCCTTCTCCCTTCCATTGCCCATGCTAAGTACTCGTGCCGTATAGGCAGATCACCTTTAGGAGAACAAACATCATCCTCTCCATACAACGTCTGGTGTGCAAGGCTCGCAAGGGTCCGGCCCGCTGGCTGCGGAAAGGGCTTTAGCGGGTGCCAGGCTACGTCAGGACGAAGCTTTTGTATCGTCTCTAGTGGTCCCTGTATCTCAATCCGCAGTGGCTTATAACGAGGCGGAGGATGATTCTGATGAGGCGGCTCATGGATGCAGGGCGGAATAAATAGTTTGAGAGACATCCCTGCTGGCCACGTTTTGCTTGAGCAGTAGGTCAACGATATTGCGCGTCACCAAGACTGTGGCTAAAGCATAAGCCATGATGCCACATGTGGCGAGTAAAGGTTGATGTGTTGGCAAGCGGGGCAATACATGGGGATATGGCCGTTATCGCCTTTGCACTTGCAACAACACGCCAAAGCTACAGTAGCAAGGTAAGCTTAAAAGCAACTAGAAAAACCGTATTTGTTTAGTGCTAACCTTGTTAGGTGGGTATTATCGTGATATGCTATGCGCCATGAATAAGCTAGTAGACATTGCATGCAGAGCGTTGGCAATGAGCGGCGGTCCCTAACACTCGACAGACAAAAAGATATCGCACACAATAGAATACGGAGCTTTACTGGGAGACCCCGAGCTATGTCAGCGAGGATCGATGGTCGCTCTGATTGGAGGACGATGATCAGAGGTACCAACCGGCTCGTGATCGTGCATGAATTAATCGCCGCCCGTATCCCTACAGCTTACTATGCCTATTCAGTGATGCAGTTGGTTAATTTAGCTTTAGTAAAAGCAACGCACAGGTTGCAATAGTAGTAAAAGCTTGATGGTGGCCTTGCAGTGTACAAAGCAGCTTTTGCTACAAAGAACAATCGTTCAGAAAGCAGGTAAGGTGCCTACACGAGCGTAATTTTTTCTGCACGTATCTTGAAGCGGCTTTAGAAATAGTCTAAGCATGTGACTTAAGAAAAATAATGCAATATTTAAGGCGTGTATAGAAATTCTGTTGCTGTAAAGCCAAAGTTCCTCTAGCTTGTTCCGCTACAGGTGGATGCACGTTGAGATCTTGGTATTCAGATCCGATGAGTATCACCCAGGCAGCAAAAGAAATCGCCCAAACGCTCTATTATATTAGAAGCAGTCTTGTCTTGATACCGGCATCTGTCACATATTATATCTAAAGCATATATAGAAATAGAGGTAACTGAAATAACAGGAAAGTTGAAAAGGGATGCAAAGGTAAACAATAGTGTAACGTGAGAATAATCGCCGGACTGGCAGTGAAAACTTTAGCCAAAATGAATTTGTTTTTCATTTGGGTCAGATAAGGAAGAGGATAAGAGTCGGGTTGGCAAAAGCACAGGTACGAGAGACTGATGCTGAGGTGAATGAAAGGTACAATACTTGCTAGTCTATCGATATCACTAACTCTTTGGATCCAACAAAACATTGTAAGTCTCTTTCGCTTCGTTCATCTCATCCAAAAACAATGCGTTTGACAATGAATTCCTCAATAGAGGGGTTAGACAATAGCAACCCCAAACAATGGAACAAAGGACGCCGTCCACGTGCGTGACGTGCAATCAGACACCATAAGTTGAACTGGCCACTGCGTCGGCGTCTCCTTTGCTTTTTTTTCCTTCTAAACCGTTAAGTATTTCCTTTTATTTCCCTTCGAATCCATCTTCACGCCGCTGTTCATAAAACCAGTCAAAAATACTCCAAGGTTCATAATCTTACAATGGTTCCACCTTTACCGCGCCAAAGCCATTTCCAACGAAGGAGTGTTTGTATTGCCAGTGGAATCAGGAAAACATACAAATGGAATAAGTTCCGCCAGAATACACGCCCAAGAGGTTTACAGCAGTCGAATAACAACTGTTACCGTAATTCAGCTTTACAAGTCTTACTCCATCTACCGCGATTTGTGAACTGGATCATGGAACACAACGAGCGAGGTAAACATTGGGACTGTCGACCTGACGACCCAAACATGCTTCAACCTGCTGCAGGTGATATTAATTACCATCCTGGTCTGCCTACTGCTACAGGATGTGTGCCGTGCTTGATGAAAACCCTCATTCAAAACTATTGGGGAGTACATAATCTGTCAGCAACGGGGGAGCCCATGGAATTGGTGTCCGATGATCCAGCAGTTCTTGGCCTGGAACAAATGGCTCGAAGATGGTTTTCGTATCCTCAACCTAATTTCCGTAACATTATGCGAGTCCTAGATAACGGGTTGGAACAGCGAGGATTGCCACCATTGGCTGAACAAGCGAAAACATCAATGGAAATTGATTCACGGATAGCAAATCAAGTATCACAACAGTGTGTATATGAGTACAGTCAATTTATCTTTGCTGGTATTGAACAGAGCATCGACCGAGAGTAAGTATTCCCGGCCCTTTTAGCATCGTCGATCTCTACTAATAAACACTCAGAGACATTCCACATGGAAAACGTAGAGGTGAAGAATTTGATTCTCTCTTTAGATTAGGAGTGATTATTTTTCAAACTTGTGATGGATGTCAAGAGAGATTTCAGAATTCAAGCAACCAAGATACTATCGGCCTCCAAGTCATCCCATCGCCAAACAAGGCAGAATCTTTAGAGACCTCTGTGTTGAATGCAATGCATATAGATGACATTACGGAATCAAGTAAGAACTCATGCCAAAAAGAATGTGAAAGACCAGATCCGAAAAAACCCTTTGGCTATGCCAGGGAGCAATCAGTCAGGGTTTTCCCCGAATATGTTATGATTTACAGACAGCTCGCAACGGTATATGGCGACAAGAATCTTCACAAAACCGAGATTCCTGATATACTCGATTTGACAAAATACTCGGAGTTCAAGGATAACTCATCCCCACTTCGCTACAAGCTTGTCCATGTCATCAACCATAGTGGTGAAGATGCACAATCAGGTCATTACTGTGCTGGCGTAACATCGGGGCGCGGAATGCCTCCTAGATTTACAGCAAAAGGTGTACCGCGTCGACCAGATGGACAGCAATTTTGGTGTGATGACCAAGACATCACACTGCAGACAGTGACACAGGACGTGCCGAACAAGTGGACAGTCAGTCCAATTATGAAAGATACTTTGCAGTTCGACCCCGTTCTCATTTGGTATGAGAGGATTCCAGAAGAACCTAGGGCGAAGCCTGTCGTTCAAATACCTGTGAGTAACGACACGATTGCCGAAAGGCTTGTAAGGAGGAAGAGAGTAGAAAGGGCGAGGCGTCAAGCGCCCAGGCGACGCTAAAAAGGTATGGCTATGGTTTGAGTGAACCATGCCGCACCTTGGAGCGACGCAGTTCACAATCATAGGAAAGTATTTTTGTCATTCTTATTTGACTTATATCAGTATTGTTTGAATTAATTACATGATTTTGATCAAAATGTTTTGATTCCATCCTTGATAGTACACAATAATAGCAATTCCCCCCCCCCCCCCTAAAGGAGCTGACATCCTCCACGCTCAACAAAATTTAGTAGTCTGATGTATACATCGGATGTACTGACTCAAGTTACCATCTCCAGCACCAGGTGAGGCAATAATTCGTGCGCGATGAGGTAAGCGAGGTCGCCTATCCGCATCATCAACAGCAATCAAAGCAAACTTTGGCATAATACTATCTTCCCTAAAACTTCACATTTTTAAGATTTTTTTATAGCAATGGATACCCCAAGCACTCCCAAACAAGATGAAATACTACGCGTTCCTGATACTGAAGAGCGCGCGCCCTATTTCTGGCATTTTGATTACCGAGGTGGTGAAGATGAGCTATTTTGGTGAGGCTCATCGCGCACGAATTATTGCCCCACCTGGTGCCAGCACTTACAACCATCAATCTCCGCTAAAAGCTTCGTGCAAACCCCAAAACGAGGATGTGGAACTAGTCTTCACAACAGAGCTCAAGGTGCAGAAAAGAATTTAGCGCAATTGCAAATTGTGCATGCGGTTTTGCTCAGCTGAGGTATTTTCTTTCATCAATTATTGTGAGGACTTCCCCCACATCAATACACTTCATCCACCTAAACTATTATCATCGGAATAACGATGACTCTGTCACAACGATGAACGGAGGGCGCATATTCCAAAATCTTGATCCGCTTGATCCTCGTGTCGCGCGTGTCTATGCGCAATCTTTACGCGCACGTGACGCATAATCGTAGACACCCCTACAATGGTATTGGGTAGGGTAGGTAGTGAGAGTGGGCAACAAGCAACACCAGGCCATGCCAAGCCAGGCAGTGCACAGGGACTCCAATATGTCAACGTGTGTCCTAACAAGTGAGTGGGCAACCAGAGTCCCACCCCTGCTAAAGTACGTTATCCAAACTATATATATGAATGTCTCGCAGCTCTCCAAAATGATCATTAATATCCAATACCGTTTCAACTTGTAGCATTACTACATTACTTGCTCTACCAAATACCACATTCAAGACCAGCCACTCACAAAGCCATAACAACACAATGGCCCCTACAATCACTACCTCCCTCAGTCCATCATCCACCCAAGCACTGTTTCCCACCTCCATAACCACTCAAGCAACCCATGCCGGATTTCTTGGCGCCATCGATGTTCCTGATGCAAACTTTTCGACATCCAATACTGTGGCTAGTACTTCCAGTCTCTTGACTCCCACCAGTACACCAATCACCATTTCGTCTGCTGTTAACAACCCTCCAGAATGGAACGCCATATCGATCCTGGCTGTAATCATTGGCATCCTAGCAGTCGTGGTTGCTTTACCCGGTGCGATCATGGCGATCATGGGTTTTCGGTTTCATATTCGTCGCCGTAATGGCGTTTTCCTTTCGAGGCGGACTCGTTGAGTAATTGTAAGACCCCACCACCACACGCATGTCCAGATGTTCTTGTGCTAACAGGTTCAGAGTAGTAAAACTCTCCTAGGAGACTTGCTTTCTCTTCATGCATCAGAGGATCACTTTCCGTTGTGTATAGTAACAGCTTGGAATTGTTTTCATTTGTGACGAGACCGGTTTGGAAAAGCCTTTGCGAAGGCGTTGGCAGGAAGCAATATACCCGGATGCTGGTTGTTATGTTGCGCGGACGTTAATCTTATTCGTTTTGATCCTTCATTTGGTCCCGTCGAGCTGCAGCCCAATCTGCAATGCGAGACAAAAGTGCACCCAATCGACGCACTTTCCAGCTTTAATATTGACACACAACAGGTGAGATCCTGCATTTCAGAAAAGCGACGATTCCAGTCGATGACTTCGAGTATAGTCGCCAGACATGCGCATACACATCCTCCTCTTGACAAGTCGCAATAGCCCGTATCCACCTCTTCACCTCATCCCACCTAACCATCAACCCACACCCCAAAACTAAACCTTCCCCGTCCACCCCTCCCTCCACGCCAAACTCCACCTCCTCTTCAACGCCTCAAAGCTCTCACCCCTCCCCCTCCCCTTCTCCCTCTCTTCCCTCTGAACCCTCGTCACCGCCGCCGCCAACCCAATCGACACTGCGAAAACAGGATCAAGCCGCCTAAACCCCACCATCAGCAAAAAGGCCCACTAACTCTCCCATGCACAACAGCACCAACCTCGAAATAAGATACTGGTACGACATGGCCGCGCCGCAGGTTCGGGGGAAGAAAGATTGTTGTTGCAGGCGTTGTTGTGTGAAGTTGGTTTGGTTGAAAATCACATGTGGAGGCCAAGTCAGGATTAAAACTACCTGGCTTGGGAAGCTTAAATGGTGCCGGGAGTACGGTGGATCCCCGCGGCTTGCATCTGGGTGGTCTGTGCGTCGTAACGGCGCGGAGGGGCCCCACGAATGAAGGTGCGTGGCGTGGGGAGGGTAGGCCGGCTAATGAGGATGGGGGCAGATGGGATGTAGGCTAAGGGGACAAGGTGGTCTAGTCTAGGGGGCTGATAAAGAAGGGATTGGGGATGGGGATGCTGCTTTGCTTTGCACCACGTGCGGTTGATGGATGGATGCAGGTACTTCTCAGGTGGACGATGTCGTCATCGAGGTTTCAGTGGGTGGAGGAGCCGCAAGTCACGCTGGGTGGTCACTGGATGGAAAGGCGCTGGGGACACGTAGAAAAGGTGACAGTTGAAAATGTGCACAGGGTTCTCGGAGCAGTTCCGTTGCATTTGGACTATGATGATATGATCTTAAAACAGCTGTAGCGCAAGGAACAGGAATTAATCATTCAAAACGACCTCATCCCCATCTGCTCAAGCTGACCAACACACGCGCGATTTTCGATGAAAAAGGTTGCGTATGCTGGATTTGGTGCCTAAGCTATTGCCCTTGCGTACCCAGCGAGTTGTTGCCTTGAGCTGAGTGGCATTGGCGTAACTGGCGCACCACCTCAAGTCATCGTGATAGCCCATGGTTCGTCCAAGCCATGATATAGTATTGCAGCACAAAAAGAAAAGTCCACAGAGAGCCGAAACGCCGTCAGATCAGGGCGCCATGTATAATGGAAAACACAAGTGGGAATGAGAATGGCTTTAGATGGCCTCGCCGAACGTGTTCTCGCCCGAGTAGCTGCGAACGTGTTAGCATGCTTCTGGCTGATTTGTAAAAGGGTGGCGAAACCTACGTGATGTAGAGGAAACCATCCTCATCCTTGTGCTCTTCGTATATTGAGCTCATCAGGGCGGCCGTTGGTGGCAGTACCTCATCGACGAAGATGAAGATGGCCTTCTCGGGCGATAGCTTGATGCGCTTGCGGATCACGTAGACAAACTGGCCTACGGTGAGATCTGCGGGGACGAGATACTTCTTCTTGTCAATTGTAGCGATGTCTGACTTCTCGACCTTCTCGCAGATGACCTAGGCGGTGTTAGCTGCTGTATATATGCACAAATAGAGGACGAAGAGAGTAGACGTACGGGAATGCGGTCATTGTACTTCTGACGGATGCGCTCCGCCTCGGCCTTGCGCTTCTCGAATGGGTGCTCGTCCTTGAACTTGGAGCGCATAGTGACGGATGTGATGGGGTGGTTGAGTGTGTGTTTGTATGTGATCGAGGTAATGGTATATAAAGGGATGAGTTGTGGTTGTTCGCGATGTTTTTGTGTGGAAGGGAGGATAAGTGTAGGTCAGAAGAAGAGGGCTGGCGGTGAGAGGGGACTTGGACTTAAGTTAACCAAGGCGGGGGCCGCAAGGCAACACAGAAGCTTGCGAGTAGCTTATGTAACCAAAGTCACCAGTCACCAGTCACCTACTACCTAAGTACTTGGTTAACAATATGGATGCGATTCACATGGGCAAGTGCGAGACAGTTTAAGTACTTATTGTCATGCCAGCTGCCAGCACCGCCCTTTGCCCTTTGTTAGTGACTTGGTGATAAGAACAGTGACTCTTCATCCCTATTCATCATGGCTGTGCTTGACACCGCCCGCCTACGGTAACAGTCACTCGCCCAACACCCCATGACCTGCCCAACACCTTGAGTCATGCGTGCCCAGATGTGAAGGGATTTGGGATCAAAGCAGTGTTTGTTACGTTTGCTTAGCTATAAGACAACCCCTGTTTGTCGTGTTTGCACTTCCCACTACCGAAGGTCCTCGGTACCTGCATGAGATGATGCGGCCACCATGGTGTGATATTCGAAGACTTTCTCAACACCAACTTTTCTAGAACAACACACTCATTAGATAAAACCCAAAGTCACCTCCTCTCCATGAGTACCCCCTAGCTATCACGTTTATTCAACCCCCCCCACCCCCCCCCCCCCATCATCTGCCCGCTATGCAGCCATTCCGGCCTACATTTTCTATCGCCAGATCTGTGAAGCTTCCCTATAGCTACACACCCCGGCGACCATTGCGACCAAACACACTTTGTAGCCGTCAACTGCAATCGCCTCGAAGAGGCGTTCGCAACTTCGATAAATATAAAGAGAAAGATCCCTTGGAAGAATGGCGAAATCCCAAGCCAAATAAATGGGCTGTGGGGTTTCGGCTGATGCTATTGCCTCTTACTGTAGCCATAGTGTACAGCGTGGTATAACTAGCTACATGATCGCACCCATCACATCGCTAACCCTCCACAGTTAACAGATGACTCCGTCAGGACCGAAACCGCCACAATCGCCCAAAAAGATGAGCTCCTCAAGCGCGAAAACGGCGTATCCGACCAATCCCCCATGCGTCTGCGCATGGAGCAATTCATAAAACAACACCAAAAGCACATCGTCGCCGAGCTCGAAAAAGTCGACGGCACATCCTTCACAATCGACTCATGGCAGCGCCCAGAAGGCGGCGGCGGCATAACCTGCGTCCTCCAAGACGGCAAAGTCTTTGAAAAAGCAGGCGTAAACACTTCCGTAGTCTACGGCCGCCTCCCCCGCGCCGCCATCCAAAAGATGCGCGTAAACCACAAAGCCCTCGACCCCTCAGTTGAATCTCTCGAATTCTTCGCCGCAGGCCTATCCATGGTTCTCCACCCACACAACCCCAACGCCCCCACCGTCCACCTCAACTACCGGTACTTTGAAACGGCCGACGAGGCAGGCAACACGAATGCGTGGTGGTACGGCGGCGGCTGCGACCTCACGCCTTCGTACGTGTACGACGAAGACGCCATCCATTTCCACACAACGATGAAAACTGCCTGCGACAAGCACGATAAAACGTACTACCCACGCTTCAAAAAGTGGTGCGACGAGTACTTCAACAACAAGCATCGCGGCGAAACGAGGGGCGTGGGCGGCTTGTTCTTCGACGACCTGGACGAAACGGAGAAAGATCAGGAACAGCTCTTTTCCTTTGTGCAGGACTGTTTGTCGGCGTTTTTGCCCTCGTATCTGCCGATTATACGCCGCAGGATGGACATGCCGTATACGGAGGCGATGAAGGCCTGGCAGCAGCTGCGGAGGGGCCGGTATGTCGAGTTTAATCTCGTGCATGATCGGGGAACCGCGTTTGGGTTGAATACACCTGGCGCGAGGGTGGAGAGCATTTTGATGAGTTTGCCGCTTACCGCGAGGTGGCAGTACATGCATAAGCCGGAAAAGGGGAGTAGGGAGGAGAGGCTGTTGGAGGTTTTGCGGACGCCAAGGGAGTGGGTGTAGCTGTTGTATGTTGAGGGTATATATATGTGTGTGTGTGTGTGAAAAATGTATCAGAATGTATTGCACATATAGCATTTAAATGTTCTGTTACATACATCACGCATTTACCCATTTAGATAAAGATACATAAAACACTTTTCTTCACTATTCTTCAAATTCTTAACATCCCCTTATATAATACCCACTTTCCTATCAAAACAATGACCCCCCAAAACCCATATCCGGTACATAAATACCCATTCTAGTAATACCACCACCAGTTAATTAAAAAAAGAACTTCCAATCGTAATTCAATATCCCTTCACCTTCACCTTCACCCCTCGAATCATGTCTCCACCCATGCAAACTTCCCAACCTCCCCCCACCACCCATCCCCATCCCCATTCCCATCCCTTCCCCTCCCCCATGCCCCCCAAACTGCCCCGAACTAGCATGATACCCCCTACCCCCACCTTCCCCAGACAGCAACTCCATAAACCGATCATTAACCGTCTTCCCCCTCTGACTAACATCAAGATCCGCATCGCGACACAGCAGCTTTGCACCCTCTTCAAAGCCCAGCATGCGCAGCGAGACGCAACGCTCGCGCGCCGCAGCCTTGTCGCTCGAGTCGTCTTCCCAGAGCAGGTTTTGCAGGAACCAGGCGCACATGAGGCGGATGTCGCGGTTTTGGTGGGAGAGGAGGGGAAGGATGTGGTGCATGAGGGCGGTTTGGTGGATTACAAGGGAGCGGTGGGTTGGGCGGCCGTTGGCGAGGTGGACGAGGAGGAATGTTGCGGCGAGAATGAGTTCTGGGGCGGGGAGGATGGCGCCGGGGTGGTGTTGGGGGACGGGTGTGCCGGAGGGTGTGTAGGATGGGCGTTGTGAGGTGTTGGGCCAGTAGGTTGGTGCTGCTGGATTGGCTTGTGTTTGTGATGATGGGTTTTTTGGTCGGATCTTTGCGTCGATGAGTTCGAAAAGTCGATTTGCTGTGAAGGATTTGAGGAGGTGGTCGATCATCTCTCCAGTGGCCTTCTCCTCTGATACGAAGTTGCGCATAAAGTCAAGGGCCTGCTCTTGCATGCGTATGTCGTCGCGGTCGGTATTTAATCGAAAATCTTGTTCATCGTTTTTGATTTGCTGAAGGCGGTCCCGAATGTTAGTCGCGCTAGTGTAACGAGCGCCTGGGCGCTGAAGCCGACTCATAATTGAAGGCATCTCGTCAGTCATTGTCTCCTCATCTTCTTCGTCGGAGAGGTCATCGTCTACGTCCATTCGAGGCTCTTCAACAGCATTGAGTATATCTACTTGCTCTCCTGCAGCATTTGGCGTACCCATAGCTGGCTTGCTCGGCTGCCCATTGAGCACCTGCACAAGCCAACCAACACCTAACTCTTCCAGACATTGAATCTTCATGGCTTGTGGAAGTCCAAGGCATAGATGCTTCAAGGCCCAAAGGCTACTGAATCGAAGATCGAAGTTGGCAGAGCGACATTGCTCACACAGGGTTCGTAGAACTCCCAGGTCAATAATCTCCTACACACTGTTAGCACGGTAATGACACAAAGGCTATAGACATACTGGACGCATTGGAGACAACTCCAACACAAGGTTCGTGATAACCTCGGTTGCCGCTATCTGCACCTCAACGCTGGGGTGCGCAAGAAGCTTATAAACAGGCTGAGCGACACCGTGATCAATCAGACTTGTACGGAGCACGCTGACTGATCTAGACAAAGAACGTGTGACCTTGCAGGCCGCAATGAGGACTGCATCTGGATTGCCATCTGTTTCTGACGCCAGTGTTACACCTGGTTCGGTGGTATCTGAATACGGTACCATGGCCTCGATAACGTGAGCAAGAGCACCCATCTCAATAACTAGTTTTCTAAATCCATCTTGGTCACCGGACAAAGCTGCTAGCGCCAGCAATACGCTCTCTCTATACTTGAATGCATGCAGAACGTCTGCACTTAGTCCAACTGCGCCCAATGTAGACGAGGCAGGGTCGACCATAGGGTCTTTGATTTCGTTCGAGGGCAATCTTGGTTGCCAGAGCGGTTTCGAAGATGCAGTAACAAGACTGAAAGACCTTTTCAGGATCTGAACAAGTGTTGGGAGTATTCGAGCATCGATAGCCGCAGTCTGAAGTGATTTGTTACTAGCAACAAGTTCTGCAAGTATAAGCGGTGACCGTTCAAGTACGAAGCGCATTTCATCTTTTGCTGCTGGACTAGAAGCATATGCCTTTCTTGTGTGTTCTGACGTTGGACAAGACTCCTCAACCATTTTTACGACCAGGGGGATGATCAGGTATGAGAAATGCCTTTCCCGTGTCGCTTTGGACGGGTCATTGAGTGGCCACCGTTCGCCAAATCTTTTCAGCAAAGCTAGCAGCCAGCAAGCTGATAACCGTTCTTTTCCCTCGCCGCGCCGTGCAACGTACATCAACCACACGAAGAGCGGGGACTCCGACTCATCAGTAATAACACTCCGGCCTGTAGGCTGCTGTAGAGTATCTGCGTTTGGTAATCGCCCACCATAACCCTCTACCTGAGCAGCAGCATAGGAACCAAGTGCAGGCCATGTTTTGATATAGGGGTCTGATTTGTTAGTCATTGTTTGCACCCGTGGTATCATTCTGTCCCATGGATTCTGCGGATTGTATCCTTCGTATGTTGCTGTTGAGTGTTTTGGCCAGCCAAAGAGCTGCTGTATGGGTGCGGAGTAGAGAAAACGTGCAGTGTAGTAATACGAGTCTTTGATGATGGCTGCTATAGCCTCGAGGATGTCGGGTAGGTATGTTCGAGGTAGCAAGTTTGGTGGCTCAGTATCTGTATCCTGCATATGAAGTGATGCATCTGCCGTTGCAAAGGCTGTTAGGTTAGTTGCCAAAAGATCGAGTATGCCGGCTTCTACTAGCATTCGCTTATGATTCTCCTCTTGACAAGTTTTCATCAATAATTGTACAGTAGATGATGTCTGCTGACGGGCTGTGATACTCCCTGCCGGCTGCGACAGTATATTGGCCAGATTCTCAATGACTGGTCTAGCATATATGTGCTCACTGACGGAGGATGCGAGAGTTGATCTCAAAGTTGTATCTGACCCCACCCCAGGTCTCTCTTGTGCAACAGCATCGACGATCTGATTTAGAGTCTTCAGAGTCGTAGTAACAAGCTTTGAGGGCGTCTCGCTGGAGTGCAGCGCTTCGAGTAGCGGAGGGAGGACATTGCCTGCAAGCAGAGGAGCAATGAATGCTGGTCCACCATTGGCAAGACTCCCTACAACTAGTGTAGCCTGAAATCTCAGCTCATCATCTGCCGTCCACTCGGCGGTACTCTTTCTACTCGCGGTGAACAAGCCAGAGCCAGAGCCATGGCCATTAGCCTGACTTCTCCTCCGGTTTCCACCTTTCCTCGCCTCTGCCCGCAGCAAGGCAGCGAGAAGGTTGATGACGCCATGTGTAACTGCGAGTTCCTTGCGTTGCTCATGCCCGACGATTTCGTTTTTCAGACTCTGCAATGCCGCAACCTGTGCCTCGGGAGTACTTGGGTTGGAGAGCTCAGCGAGCGCGGGAGGAATAGAGGAGCGGCCCATCGCGCGCATGAGTGCAGACAAGAGGTTTGGTGAGGCACTACACTCCAACCGAATGGCGTGAGCTATGAGGTTTCACAACCGCATATGCGCACCAAATGGCGCACTATCTAATCGTAGTAATCGACGTGGTATAGGTAGGAAGCTGTGGGGAATGTCCGCAAGGAAAGAGCTGAAGACTATTTTCTGAGCAGCATCTGGCTACCGAGTTTGCTTGTTCCACGACAAATAAGCTCCGTCGCAGTGGTGCACATAGATTCCGAGATTGCAAGCCCGTCACTGAGAGCGATGGTTGTCAGCCTGTCACGCCGCACGGCAACCCTCGCACCCAATGCCTTCTTCCCAAGAAACGTCACAACGCACGGACCATCACGTTGTATCACCGCAACATTTCTTAGTGACTCCTAGTCTAGAACACCAAACTGCGGGCATGCACTTGCACATGATAATGCAACACTCATTCACTTATTCATATATTCGTAACACATTGCTGCATGACCATGACAATAACCATACCCATAAACCATAACTTTCCTCCCAGCCCATGCCCATACAGACCTAACCGTACAGCCTTGTCCTACCCAAACGTCCATACCTACCGCCGTTAACACCGCCTAGGGTTCTAAGACCGATGTCGCCCACATGGTGCTGTGTCGCCCGCAAATGCACATGTTAGACAAAATAAACCCCAACAAACAAGACAACACCGCGAGAAAGCAACAAATGCCATCATGCCCATACACCGCTTAACATGCAAGTTACCAAAAGTTCCCTGGGATTGAGATCTGCTCTCTACGTTCTGGTATTTCCGAGTCGTTCTCCTTGATACTTCCACCTTCGGTAAGAATGACCACTGATACGCACGCTGCATATGCTTCTCGGATTGCACATGCCATGCACGTTTCCTTGATGTTGGCCACAATCGCGCTATGTCCGTGATTGGCACACCACGCTCTCGCGAAAACCTCATTGTCGCTAACCCCCAAGGCTTCAATTACGAGCACTTTGGTCACCTGTTCGTGAGCACTTTTGGTCCTTCCGTTTGTAAGCGCAAGTGCCTTTTTCCCAGGTGAGGAGCGTGATGAGTTGGGACGCGAAGTACGCCCAGACTGGCGGCCCCAGTCGTTAATATCTACGAGGCCGTCGTCTATCTTGATTGGCTTATAGGCGAAGTCATAAAACAGGACTATGAGATGTGAGCGAAGTTCCTTCCTCGAGTTTTAAAAGGATATGCTTACCATGAGGGCCTTGATGACAAGGGAAAGCATTGATGAAGTCAACATCATATCGTAATTTCATTGGCCAGCTCTTACCACCGCAGGCAAAGAATATTGCAGCATCGAACAACATAGGTGCTCCAGGGATTTGCCTAGCAGTAGGTTGCTCTTTTGAAGGTTTGAAGCCAAGCTTCTCTATCCTAATCAAATCCGTCACATCTTCCATATCCGGCATCGGGACTTCATAGTCGTCAACCGGATAGGATGTATCGGTAGGACCTAATGGATTCGTCCGCTCGCCCATAGTCTCTACATCATCTGGATCGAGTTTTGGGTCCAGCGAAGCAAGCTGTTTGACCTTGACACACTCCGTCCGTTTCAGGTCTGGGGTATAGATGCAAGGTCCCACCCAACCTGCAATCTGCTTGACACCTCGGGCAGCTCCAAGAACCTTACCAACGATGCATTGCGACGACCAATAAGTATTCGCTCGATATTGGAAGCCCGCTGCAGGTTGCATGTGCGTCAAGAACTTGAGCCCATCCCCGGTGTCCCGATCACAGTCAATCAAGCTATTCATGATTAGCCATGGCAGCGTCCTACCGGGCAGTATAATGCCTGAGAACCATGACATGGCGTCCGCTGAGCGGTCCTCGAGTGGTTTTTCTTTCAGGTCTTGTTCGTCTAGGACATAATCAACTTCATCCTGGTTGGGCCACTTGAGTGTTGATGCAAAGATCCTTAAAGCTTCTTTCTGCCTATTCTTACTTTTAAGCTCGAAGCTAAAGGTGCTTTGAGTGGAAGATGTTCGTGACTTGGTTATCTCCATATTCTCTCGCCAACGCTGTGCGACAGCCAGGTCCCAAGTAATAATGGGTGGCAGTTGCATAATGAGTTTCCGTTTCGATTTTTCAGTTTGCTCCCTTGAATGTATGCGTAGATAGAGCTCTACGGAGAGAAGTAACTGGTGGAAAAACTCCTGCTTTTTGTGCGGGTCTGGAGCATCAAAGAACTTGGCTACAACCTGATTCTTAGGAAGAGAAAAGTCGATCCATCTTGGGTTCGTCAGAACGGTGATGAGATCCGCAATTTGTTCTTCTATGCCAAAGTGAGGATTGCCAGAGAACTTATCAGGGTCGTCGATGAGTGTAGCGTACAGATATCGATACATTTCTTCAGGATCCTATCGTACCAAATGTTAGGGAGAAAAAAAATAAGGTCTCCTGGATGGGATTGTACACTGACATCTTCATTAATACCGCTCTCTAGTGTCTGTAGTCGGTCTAGAATCTGTAACAGTTTGATCTTCCGCGGCTGTACATCGCTGGTGAAATCGGTGGGCGGATTGGTAATTCCTGACTTACTGACCCAGTAGTTAAGCGTAGTGGAACCTGCGCTCTTGCCAAATGCATATGCCATGCACGGCTGCTCTTGAGATAGCCATGGGAATTGGCTGTCAGAGGCGCCCGTCATGTTGAGCGAGATCTCTCGATACGCAGGCTGCTGGAAAGGAGCGCGGTCAGTCCTGCTCTGATGCTCAGACTCCATGACTGCATAGAAGCGGTCGTGCCCTGGCGAACCCGCTATCTCGTCGCAGTATCCCTTGAAAGTAGAGGCTCCAACACCAATCAAGTCATCAGCCTGTTCTGGCTCTAACGACTCGTCTAACCGGTAACCACTCGGCGGCCATCGCCTAGAATGGCGGAAGTCTTCGAGCGGCGTAGGGTGCGAGTAGGACTCAGCGCGTTTGGGAGAGGCATACGATCGGTAGGGGATCATGTGGGCCTCCCCTCCGCTAGACGAGGGCCGCATGGGAATTGGATTTGGATTGGAGCCATGGCGAGTGATGCGCGAACGCGTAGTCACGGGTGTGGTTCGCGTCTTACTGTGTGCCTTGCCTAGCTGTAGCTGGCCGAAGCCCTCTGCGAGCAGTCGTGCATCAGGCTGTTCAGGGAAGGCAAATGGCAGAGGGGTAGGTGGCACAGGTGCTTCTGGCAAATGAAGGCCCCAGTTGGCATCGGGATGATGCTGCGTATTATAGTCCCAACGGGGGTATTCTGCGTTCATGCTTTCGCATAGCAATGCTTGTGGTAGTGGCAGTAAGTGGGTGAAGGAAGCTACGTGGGGTTCTGTTTGGACGGTTAGCTGAGGAGGAGGCAAGACTCAACCATTGGGGCCGAGACTGGGCATAGTGAGTGAAGCTTCACTAGGTGGAGTTCGGAACATGTAAAACGATCTAAGTAGGTAAGCTCTCGTGACAGCTACTCACTCTCATGGTACTAAGGTCGCGCTTCTGCCGCCAACTTGAACGAGCAACGCGTCTACCGCCGGCTTGGGGTATAGAGATGGCCTTAGGACCGGAGGGGTTATGCAGCAGTGTGGGCACACGACCTCTCAGATGTCGTTGTGTATAGTAATGCGCTGAGCAAGTGGTGGGGGTGGAAAACTAACTCTAGGAACGGCTATTGTGGAGTATGTATGGGATGGTTTCAAGTCAGGCAAGTCACTAAACCGGCGACAACGACGCCTGGCACATGTCATTTCACCTTTCTCCTTACGCCCTGAAATCCACCTGTCTCTCTCTCCGTTTTTGCTGCAAAGTATAACACTCCATAGTATGCAAAGAAGGCCCATGGAATGGTAGCGGTGGTAGCCTCACTTCTTCGTGGAGCTGCACTAAGGCTGACATGGGTCTGCTAGTGGGGGGCATATCATTTGTCCACGTTACTCACCATTATGGCTCGCTGTTAGCTACTGGGCCATTTACCACGCTTGCCAAAGCATATAACATCAGTGGAAATTGGTACAGGTGTATCGCTCGGAAATCAAGGCTTTCTATCCAATTACACTACTGGACTACCGGGCTTTTCTATTCTGTCCTGCATGAGTGCCAACAGTCCCATGCCTTCTGCGCTCACGGTGCAGCCATCATGCACTCTTACATCCCAAACGCCTCGTGCCGAACGCCGCGAAGCATTGTTGGTGCTGTTATCACCTGCCCTGGTTATCTTCCCAACCGGATGTGACCCGCAGCGAGCCGATCCGATGCATAGAAACATTCAGGTCACCCTATCATGCTTCCTAGCCATGGCACGATATGGTAACATTGCCCTCTCAACCAAACTACACGCGACTTTCAACTTCGACTACCGGCACAGCTAACTTGGCTTTCGCCCAATTCGTCACCCTCCCCCCCTCCACGAGACGAGAAACCCGCGCCTAAGTCGGCAGCCCTGGTGTAGCTGGTTTGGTTGGTGATAAGGCAGTATGAAGGATTGCCACTTCCAATAGTGGAGAATGGCTTTTTGTTGTACAGTGACTCATCCTTCAGCTACGAGTCGGGTTGACTGGTCTGAATGCCAGTCGCTGATTCAATATTGTTGAGGGCCTGGTGTGAATTGTCTGCTGGTGCTTCTGGCTCCTTCTCTATGACAAAACCAGACCCTCGTTCAACCAGGCCTTTATAGTAATCCACGAGCACTTCAGGTTTCGGGACTATCCGCCAATCTAACCGTCTTAGGAACTCTAGTTCTAGTAATGCCAACTCCCGCACACTGACACCTCCTACTCTTGCGTAGAGGCTGTTGGTCCAGAAACTGTCACTCAGGCCCTTGGCTGCCACGGTTGCAGACGTTATTAGGAAACGATGGACGGTGAGGCTGCTGATGGTGAAAGCTGGGTACATGGCGCACAGCTTGTCGACGTAGAAGACCATGGAGAGGAGAATTGGAGGAGACAATGTAGCGTGTATGATGAGGCGTGAGAGATAGTCACCTACGGAGATACCAGGTGGTGCCCTGTTGTATGCTTGTCAGTATGTATTACCCAGCAGGAAGCGTGTTGTAGATCCTACCTCGAGTGAAATCTTGTGAGGGTGCCGTCCCTCAAGGGTTGCTCATCGTTAATACGCACCAGTTCCATCAGCATATCGGAAATCAACACTCCAAGGTCTCTCACGTTACACGTCTCGTACTGGAAGGGCATGACCCTCGTATTTGGGTCCTGCGGACGCGCACGTTTTGCTGGAGATAAGGGCACTCGTATGTTAGCGCTCGTCTCTTCCGGTGGAGCTGCTTCGTCCATTGCTCTAGTGACCCTCTGGCTCTGCGGTTGAGCATCCTGCTGAGGCGCAACTGGGGCTGGATCGATACGCAAGGAGGGCTCCAAAGGCTCCGTGGCAGCAGGGGCAGCAGAGGCCTCCCCCGCGGGGTGTTGGTGATGGCTAGTGCAGCCAGCTGAACAGATTCTGCCTTATCAGCGGCGTCGGTTATAGACTGTGTTGGTGGGTGGTAGGTGGGGGGGAAGCCTGGCGGGGTATACTGTGTGCCAGCGTCGGTGTAGCGCCGCTTGTTGGACTGGGGTGACTGAGTGAATGCTATCTTGGGAGAAGGTATTGGGATGGGCCTTGAAGCAGGTGGGGTGTCGTGCCGTCGCGACGAGGCGCTGGTGACGGCGAATCTCGGGGAGTGAGAGTGTAGGCTGGAGGAAGCCGATGTGCGTCGCGAGGCATGGTATGCACGGTTAGGAGGATGGAAGGCGGCTGAGGGCGAGGGAGGTGCTGAAATGGTAGGTGAAGACGAGGTAAGCATGTCGAGCAGGACGATGCACGGCGTCAGGTGGTTGCAGTAGCTACGGTTGGCTGGGGAAGTGGAAGTGCCTGGTGGGAGTGCCCGATACCATCATAGTCAGTGGTGGATGGGATCGTGAAGAATGGGCAGGGCGGTGGAGAGGATTGGAGAGGACTAGAGAACAGGAATGGGGTTGCAAAACAGTCGCGGGAAGGGTACGGCAGCGGCTCATCTGCATCTGGCGTGGTTCAAAATTGTAAAAGAAAGGCGCGAATGCGATGTGCCAGTCCGAGAGCGTGAGTTTGATGCTTGGCCAGCCAGGCCAGCCAAGCCAAGCGAAGTCAGGTCGTCGTTTGCTACTACTACTGCATCTGAGCGACACGTTTACCGTCTCTCAACAGCCATTGGGCCACTGGCCATGTACACCCCCCTTCACCATCCAGAGCCGGACATGACACATAACTTGATTGGAATGCCCGTTCTATGGCTCGCCCACGGATGCTGGCCGCCGCACAAAGACTGCCTGCGCTGTGCTGGTGACTGACTGGCAATTCTCACCGCGTCAAGTAATCAATAGCCTACCTAAGTACAGCTAGGTTGCCAGTTGCCAGTTGCCAGCTGCCAGCTGCCAGCTCCAGTCGCCTTCGTCGTCGGCTGCGGCATTCGCTACCGAAGGCCCGTATGGGACTAAGCCCTACCTTTGCAACGCTTTCATTGATCAACTACCTACCTACGACCGAAAAAATTGATCCATGTTAGCTTCCGCATTTCGGTACCTAGTTCTATATCGGCCAGCCCGCTGTTTGCCATGGGTCAAAAGTGGCAGAGCAACGTGCGCTCATATCGTCTACTGATTTGCTGTGTTCCAAACCCATCAAGGTCACACGCTCGTCTAAATAGCCCGGACAAGGGTTCCCCCTAGCCGATAAGAGCATTGACATCGCAACAACTCTAATCCGCGTTTGCCGTCTTGGCATCCAACCTGCATCCAATATCACATCATGAAGCCGCTATCGCCTGTGCTGAGAGTCAGCTGTCATCTGCCGAGACAGTGCCTTTTGCTGCATAGTAACATCTAATATCTACATGGTAGACATATCGTATCTGGCCTAAAGGGAACCTCATCATCCTTTCTTTTCCTGCCTAGGTGTGCAAGGCGCCTCCAGCTCCGCCGCAAATCCTCGTCCTAACGTCGGCGAATGCAACTCAGCAACCACAGGTTGTCCAACTTTCTGATCACTACCCCGCTATCAGCATTCCAGTTGGCAAAAGAAAACTTCATTTCTTTCACACTTACTTATAATAATGTAGTCCAGCATTCATACTCATGTGCGAATTTGCCAAATGCGGACTTGAATATGCTGGCAGCGGTGTACCAAAATCCTGGGGGTAAACTCCCTGCGGTGTCTGCGGTGGCTGAGGAAAAGCAGACGATTGCACAAACCCTAATTCTGTATATCCTCCTCCAACGCCTACAGGCTTCATCGAAGCCCCTTCGTCGTGTTTACGCACTATTTCCTTCATCGATTTGTGACGACCGATAAAGAAGAAAAGCGCTGCGCAAAGACCGAGGAAAGCAACAATACCGACAGCTATGCCAATTATCACACCCATTGGGGTCTTATGCCCGCCTGTGCCAGGATCTGACGATGGGGCTGGCGATGGCGTAGATGTAGGGCCATTCGCCACCGTAGTACCACCTTCCTTTGGTATAGGCTGACCAGGAGCGACCTGAAAATGTGCACTCTTTGCAGAAACAATTTGAGCTGCCAGGGTTTGTGTGCTATTTGGATTTATGACGCCAACCATTAATTCGGATTTGCACGAGTTAGGTGCTGCGCAGTAAAAAAACACGGGCTCTGTACTGTTGATAGTGACATTGTAGTGGGTTACGTCTGCCATCGAGTTGACAATCTGCTCCCCTGACCAGAATCCAGTTTTGCCTTTGCCAGTATACTAAAAGCACTAGGTTAGCCATTTCCACAAAGTAGTTCATATATGGACTCCGCACCTCATATGGCACGCAAGCGCTGCCGAACTCCGCCCTGGCGACAGAATGGTCTGGCGGATAGAACTCGAATGAAACGACATCGCCCACAGCGACATTGGGTATCTGTGCAGGCTCAAACTTGAACCCACCAACCCCAGCTTTTATGATATGTACTTTAGAAGTCGCTTGTGTGGATGCTAACGAGACCAAAGATCCTGCAGTGAAGGCCACTGCCAACCGTGAAGTCCATGATTGGCCCATTCGTTCAGTTCCAAATTCTGTTTACAATGGGATCTGGTCTGATTCAGTGACGTCCGGGTAGGCAAAAGTACGACGCAATCTGCTTGGAATGTTTAATATTTCAGCAGCAAACGAGTGACGATAAGGGCGAAAGATCAGCGAGTGACGGGAAAACTATAGTACAAAACCTACACAAAAATATGGCTAACAATCCATCTTATTAAAATCCTCGATATGCAACCCCCGTAAGCCATTGCCATGGCTCAGCGCCACCATGTACTATCCTACCGACTGTCGGCGCCTCTCACCGTTAGCCTCATAGGAGATTTTTATTATTCAGGGACTATGTATTGATCAATCTGAACAAATAAGCATCTCAATCATAGCATCCATGTCTTCGAAAGAGCCTCTCAGTAGCCTCTTCCACAGCAACCATAACTCATATTATCTCCAAGTTACACAGCGGTGAATATCATGCAATGAAACCACTGCCCTCAATTGAAAAAGCCATGCGATCTCAAAATAGTATCATTGCTTTTTCCTGCCCTACCAAGCGACGCATCTAGGTACCTATTCATGGGCAAACAAAACTTGTAGATAATTATACATGGAATGTTTTGATACAAAACACCCATCACCTATCTCCCTTCCCTCACTTCCCAACTCAATCAATCCCCACATACTACACCTAACTTACCCCATCCGTCTACCCTCCCAAAAACTTCTCCCTCGATACCCGAGCTAACATAGGGGCGACATCAAACCCCCCAATCTCACCTTGCAGTTATTGCCGCGACGAGGCTCCGTTCAGTGGCAGCTGAAGTCGTGCGATAGTCTTCACGCCTCAGACCCACTCTTGCTGATCGCGGCAAGGCGCGCTCCACGGAAGCGAGTAAGGAGACTTGGCATCAGGGGTTACAACACGACGTCGACGACAGCCGTAGGTAGAAAGGGAGGCGAGAACATGTATCTAGTAAAGTTTATGATTTCACGGAAAAGAATGGTGGAGCGCTGAAAAGCTTGGGGGAATGTGCAAAGTTTATCCTGGGAATAGTTAGTGGTCCTGGATTTAAAGTTAAAAAGTGCATGTACCTAGCTAGGTAGGCCATTTCATTCAGAAGCGTTACATCCTATTTAGTCGCACGTGTATATCGCAGACATATTGCTAGAATGCGTTTATCTAATTACGTGTACTCAACAAATGAGCCTAACTGTGTGCTCTGAAATGCAACAAGAAAAAAAGTAATCAAAGTCAAAAGTCAACATCCGCGATGTTTTCGTCAAAATAGGTAGGGCAACGCCAGGCCATGCGAGAACGTTTTTTTTTTTAAAAAAAAAGCCTAAGCCATGGATTTATTTCGTTTATTTAGAATGCCCGTTTTAATGGACTTCTGGGGCTTCGCGGGCTATGTGACGGTACGCTAAAATATCCCATCTGCGGCAGCTTGGGGCTCTTCAACGCTGCGTCTTGGCGTGGGGTTGGTGTGAATGCGCTGCCGAGTGATGGCGGGCTTCGGAGGCCACCGGCCCCTTGGGATTGATCGTCGGTACGGTTAGAGAGATCGTGCCTGTCCTCGAACTCGCTCTTCTTTTTCAAGAGCAGATCCTGCACTTCTTCCAGGTGCTCTTCTAACATCGTGTCAAGTGAGTCTTGGGGTGACTTCACGAGGTTCCCGAGCTTTCGGCGGAGTTTACGTTGTCGTGTCGGGTCCCAGACGTAGTGGCTGTTTTTGATGAATATCTTGGAATGCTGTGTTTTTATAGGTCAGGTTCTGATCACTGTAGAGCTGTTTACAACGACTTACTGCGTAATACCAATCTGCGATCAAATCGTCTGTCGCTCGCTTGATAGATTGGATTGTGGTTTCCGCTACAAAGGCGATCAGACACTCGATTACGCTCTCTGATTCTGAGCATTGCTCTGCCCATTAGGTAAGCTTCATTCTTAAACAAATTCATGAAGGTTTACCATTGTTGCTTAATAAATCGACGAGGCCGAGGTAAGCATCGCCTATTCCCATGAAAAAAACCTGTGTGGCATCGTGGGGCCTAAATCAAGGTTAGTAGGCGCATCTACATGAAATTTATTAACTCACTCAATGTAATTGTCCCAGATGTACGCCGCTAATTCACGAGTTTGGAGAGCTCGAGCCGCAGAATCATCTGCTTTAATGTATCCTTCCTCGGGCTATGCTATGATCAGTATTGTTTCCCGGTCCCTTTTCAAAATGAACTCACATCCTCAACCGCTACGATCTTTGGAATATTTACATCAATGACCTGGAAGCCGTTGGTAACAGCCCAGTCAATATACCTCTTGGTAACATCAGTCTTTGTATTCAGGTCAGTGGTCAAACAGCAGAAGACTGTAGTATCACTCACTAGCCAAGTGTTGTGGAGTTCTCTCCTGCCTGTAACTGGATCTGCATTATCTCGGAAGCTTGGTGGATCGTGGAAAATGACTAGTAGCGGATAGCGTTCCATGAAATTTGGTCTATCAATGTTAGCAATACCACATGTGCTGAGGCGACACGTACTTACGTAGCAACAACATTGTGCTCAAAAGTCTGCGCAAGACCTGCCTTTGTGATCTGCAAAGCCAATGGAGTCATTGCGTGTTCTTGTGCTAGGCGTTGACTTTGCCATTCTCTTATAATCTCATGCAACCGGTACGCATCCTTATAGCCAGGATCGGCCTTATCCAGGTGCTTCGGATACAAGCATTTCCAGTATTTTGAATGATAGCGTTTCACTTGTTCGATGGTATTAACTGCGCTGTCTTTCGGTGCTGGCAGGTCCTCTCGCAGACGATCTGGAGGTTCAAGCATAAGCACCCTCGTTACAGCCAATGCTGACCGCGCAATCGAACGCAGGTTATATCCTCCTTCTAAACATACGGCGAGCTTACCCTTTGCTAGTTGCATGAGCATGTGTGTCATGTGTCCGTAACATGCAGGTGAGACAAAGCACCCTCCAAGAAGGTCACCCTCTGCCGCGTCGAATCCAGCTGAGATGATAACTAGATCTGGATCAAATTCGGTCGCAATAGGCATCACCACCTGCTGAAACGCATATATGTATTCTGCGTCTCCCATGCCATGATCTGCCCAAGGGATGTTGACATTTCTTCCCTCACCCGGTCCTTCTCCGCAATAATCAAGATTCCCATCTGGGAGATTGGGATAGAAGTTTCCATCCCGATACACATGTAGAGAAATATAGAGTACATTAGGGTCATCGTAGAATGCGTGTTGAACCCCATTGCCATGGTGGACGTCCCAGTCAAGGATCAAGACTTTCCGGCAAACTTCCGGATAAGCTTCTTGACAGACCCGTGCCGCTATTGGAACGTTGTTGAAGATACAAAACCCAGATGGTTGGGTACTTTCAGCGTGGTGACCCGGTGGCCGAATTATGGCAATGGCATTACGCACGGCGCCCTGAACTACTGCTTTACAAGCTTCGATAGCACCACCTACTGCAAGTTTTGCGCACTCATACGTTGCGTGGTTGAAGTAAATCGAGTCTAATTCTTCGGCTGCGTCCTTCAATTGACCCACAGTCATATCTATAATATAAATTAGCAATATTTCTTGCTCAAGCACATCAATTTAAGATTACATTGCAAACTTTCGACAAAATCGTAATGTTCTTCCGTATGAATCATTAAAATCTCTGGTTTCGTGGCCGGTCGTATGGCTATCCTCCAGCAGTGGTCTTCATTTTTATCATCTTCCAATGTTCCCGATGATCCAACTAGGCCTGCTTGTTTGATCTCTTCGAAAATAGAATGAATGCGGCGCGGGTCTTCAGGATGAATATCGTCCATAAGTGTCATGTTTGGGAGCTCAGCATGAAACCGCATTCGAGGATCGTACACCAAACCGGTTTTTGATGATGCATATGGTAAAACAGTAACCCTTGGCTTCGGCGCTACACGTACTTCTGGACTTTTACGTTGCTTTGATGTACGTCGTGAGCTATCTCTTCCACTCGCCGATCTTGGGGCATGATAAATATTGTCAACTTGAGCAATCGACCAAGAAGAAGAAGGTGCCTTGGAAGGACTATGAAAGGGCAGCTGATCGTTCCGAACATGGGGTGAGCTTTTCAGTCCAAGCTTAGAAGGGTCGACTGTTCTCAGCATAGCGTCGCCGTTCAACTCCGTCGAAACAAGTATTGAATCCTCATCTACCATAGGATAATCTTCTTGGTCCATGATTTCAACGGAACTAAGAGGGCGGGCGCTGACGCCTTGCTCTATCCCTATACTGTCCGCTAACTAAACACTCTGTATTAGTATCAATTATTGCAAGAAAAATCATACAACCCTGCAGTTGCATGAAGTCATACTAAAGAATCAAAGCCATACTGATAGGTCGAGATAGATAAACAGAGCAAACCGAACATGAGCGACGCCTTCGGGCGCATGGTAGCGCCGCGCTTTAGTAGTGTGACAAACGCTTGACAGTAAAAATGTAACGAGGATGGTGCAAGGTTTGAGATGGTGAAGAAACTCTCTACAGAGCATAGTGAAATAGTTTGAAGAGGAAAATATGCCCACTTACTATGTGCCTCTCACCGCATCTAGATGGCCACTGAGAAGATTTGTCAAAGTAGGTTATGTAAGGAGAGAACCAATAAGTTCGAATTGGTCAGACTAGCAAACGATGCCTTTTCAATATTTCCACTATGGCGTATATGTGCGCTTTCGTCGTGTAGCTAGTCTACAGCGTTGTAAGTCAAGGCAACATTCACGTGCATCGTTTTGAGTTCTCTTACACGTGAGGCTAGAAAGGAATTCCAGCCGGCAGACGCTTCTCTCTTACACAGCAACTTCAGTTGGAATCGTTACAGTCAAATATTCCTATGTGTCCACGGTTGAAATAAGATTAAGTTTAGGCGAAGTTGTTGATTGTAGATGATATAGCGTGGTAGAGTGTTTGGTTTGGGAGAACTATGCCAAGAGCGCAATGACTAACCGAAGCCAAGGCTCTAGTGCCGATCCTACTATGACTTCCTCTGCCCATTATAGTTTCTTGCGCTTCATTTTCATCAAGAAAGGATGTTAGATTCATGCGGATTCCTTCCTCTAGCCTCTTCACCTTGATGTATGGAATTGCCCTGGTGTACAAAGGCTGGGCAGATGGGTCAGTACTCGGTTCTCGTATACTGCTTTCGGTCATGGCACCCTTCATCACGACTTTCAAGACATGTCTTCAATTTCTATAGACTATGCTTAGTGGTTTGATGGCTTGTACCCTGTAAATACTGTATATGTTGGATCTCTTACCACTATGCTAAACGTGATTGTAACAACACAGAACCTAAATTTTGGTCTCGATTGATCAAAATGAGAGAAAATGTACATTGAGACATTTTAACTCACAGTAACGGCTAATAAGTCTCAATCAATACAAGCCTCCTGTTCGTTTTCCCAAAGCCGTTCCAAGCCGTTCCTAGCACTCTAGCTCATCTCCGACGACATACCCGTTTTCTCCCGCTTTGTTCTCAACCTGATTGTCACACGACCACACGAACTAACCTAGGCATCTCTCGGTATGAGGACAACGCTAAAAAGGGCCGGGCTATGGGAACTAACGGGTATCGTGTAACAGGCACGCGTGGTCAAAAGTTATCATAGGAACTGGCTAGTGTGGAGAGGCTAAAAAAAAGTTATCAACAGGGGTCTTAATGGACAAGAGGAGCGGTCAATAGTTTGATAGGTATCAGATGGAGGCAAAGCAAAGCAAAATCGATGATAATTTGTTGTGTTGATTATTCATTCATTTCATGTCTAGCATAACATATAGATTGCAGCTTTGCATAATTTTGGTTGCTGGCATCATTTGTACCTCGCAAACACCCTCAAAAACCGAATTAAAGTGAAAGGGACAGGCTTTCAGAGTTTAGGCATGGCCTGGCTCCGTCCTGATTCCTATGCGTTACCATCGACCTTGGCAATGTAGACAAGGAGATCGAGGACACGGCGGGAGTAACCCCACTCGTTGTCGTACCATGAAACGAGCTTGACGAAGTTCTTGTTCAACGAGATACCGGCCTTGGCATCGAAGATCGAAGAGCGGTTGTCACCGTTCAAATCGGTGGAAACGATGTCATCCTCAGTGTATCCGAGAATGCCTACGATAGGTTAGAATCAAGTAGCCTACTAGAAATACGTGGAACCTACCATTGAGAGGGCCATCGGCAGCGGCCTTGACAGCCTCCTTGATCTCGTCATAGGATGCGCCCTTCTCGATGCGGACAGTCAAGTCAACAACAGAGACGTTGGCGGTGGGAACACGCATGGACATGCCAGTAAGCTTGCCGTTGAGTTCGGGAATGACCTTTCCGACAGCCTTAGCGGCACCAGTGCTGCTGGGAATGATGTTCTGGGCAGCGGTACGGCCACCACGCCAGTCCTTGGCGGATGGGCCATCAACAACCTTCTGGGTAGCAGTGTAAGAGTGAATAGTGGTCATTAGCCCCTCAATGATGGTAAACTTGTCGTGGATGACCTTGGCAAGAGGAGCCAGGCAGTTGGTGGTGCAGGAGGCGTTTGAAAGGACCTCAATGTCTGACTTGTAGGTTTCGTTGTTGACACCCATGACGAACATAGGAGCATCGGCAGAAGGAGCGGAGATGACAACCTTCTTGGCACCACCTTTCAAATGGGCCTTGGCCTTCTCGGTGGTGGTGAAGACACCAGTGGACTCAACAACGTAGTAAGCGCCGGTCTCGCTCCATGGGATGTTGGCTGGGTCCTTCTCCATATAGAAGCGGATGGTCTTGCCATTGATGATCAAGTTGTTTCCATCAATCTTGATGTCACCCTTGAACTGACCGTGTGTGCTGTCGTACTTGAGCATGTAGGCCTGGGTGTGTGTTAGTTCAAATTCTGGGATGAAGCTGTACTGAGGAAAGAAGAGCACCGTTGCTTGGGCAGCTTAGGGTGATTTGTAGGGAAGGAATGGTGCTTACAGCGTAGTGAGGCTCAATGAATGGGTCGTTGACGGCAGTGATCTCGACATCGTTGTGCTCGATGCTGTGGAATGTGGTTAACAGAATAGCTCATCCAACAGCATTGAGCGATGAGAAGCGTACGCATTACGGAAGACGATACGGCCAATACGACCGAAGCCATTGATACCAACCTGTGTGGAGCTGTCAATGGCAGCCCCTAGCTTTAGCGGGGCACGAGAAGCTCACCTTGACAACCATGATGGATAGAGTTGAGTGCTAAGAAAGTCAGCAGTGAGACAGTGATGGATTGGGGATGCAGGCAGCCTTACTCTTTATATGCAATTGGGGGAAGAGGAGCCTAAGGTAGAGAGAAGGAATTTACTTTTGGCTGGGAAGGCGCGGTGTTTGTTGGGTCGATGGTGGGGTGAGGGCGGGGCAACGAATGAGCTTAAGTACTCAAGATGCAAAGACCAGCAACAGGAGACGTCACTGGTGTTAGTACTTTTTCTGTAATCCGATTATGCTGCACGGCCGGACCCAGTAATATACTGTGTTGCCCTCCCACACATCCGGCCGGTTGCTGGACCTGGGCCTTTGGTGGAACACTCTCTACCTCGGGCGCGTACTATGGTTGCCAGAGGGTGCGCGGAATTCAACGGAGGACTCAGGATATGCCCGAGGCTGTCTTGGAATTGCTAGACTATACCTCCATCTATCTACTGTCCTCCAATGCACCTGAACTGACTGAATTTGCTAAGTACTTGCGATTTCACCCATGCATCATTTGCTGCATCCTGTAGTGCTAACTTTGGCTAATGGGAGACAAAGTGCGCCCAGCCAGACAAATTTCTTAGCAGATAGGTACTGCTTACGAAAAAATTGGTTGCTCCTCTCGTAATACATCATGTTGGTGGGATGTCAATTAGCAGGCAAAAGTACTCGTGTGCATAATGGGCCTGCGGTGCCGGGGTTGGCTGTGTGCAGTTTATTCTAGTCATTCGATAAGATAAACAAACGTGCGTTGCGGTGGGATGACCCTAAGCGGGAGGCGAGAGGCGAGGGGCGAGCATTCTGTTCAACGATATACCTAAGAAGATGTGGTGGAGGGCTGAGACAGACATTGGTAGTGCATCCGCGGCCGACATCAGGGGGGCTAGGTCAGGCATTAGTCAACAAACAAGCAACAAGCAAAAACCTAGCATAGCATAGCGGTTGGGGGTAACTGGGGGGCAAGACGAACGTTCGAGGAGTCAACTGAGAGCTTTGTACTGTAGGGCTGACAGCTTGCGCTCAAAAGCAAAGACCATCCATGCCGATGACGGCATCGCTTCAGTCACACAGCTTCTAATATGAACAGCATCATATTGTGTTGAACGACTTCGTCCTACTAGCTACAGAACATACAATACAACAATATGCATACCTTTACGTTGCATAGCGAGGTAACAGCTACAGTCCTAACTCCTGAGCCTACACTGCTTTCCTAGGTGGTTGCCAGTATGCAGTTGAGTCAGTTTGCGAGCGTTTCCCATACACGTCCCAGGCATGCGGAATTGATCGACTGTCTTGCATTGCATTTAAACATACCATAGCCCCATGGCATCTCATATTTGAGAGATATTCGGTGTTTTCATGTCGCTGAAAAAAAATTGTTTATTACCCACAGCCACGTGCATCAGCAGCCCCTCCACAAGCCTTTCCATGGCTTCCAAAGGCTCTATTTGTGACACCAGCAACCCATGCGGCACTTGTATTCATGGCGCATACTGTTCACACCTTCTTTGGGCCTTTCTGCACTTTATCAGAGGTAAAGATGTGAATAGGGCTGTTTGCGGCAGGCAGTTTGTTGGCACAGTGGAACCTACTTGCGCTGGACCAGACAGCCAATCAGAGGCGGACGATTGGTGACTAAGTGGATTAATGTCATGCCACTGGCCCAAGTCATGGAGTGCCGCTTGGCGTGCTCCCAGCAACCTCATTTTCGTGAATTACCCAAGCCATTGCCCTGTACCCATCACCACCACCAACCCATTGGCAGCTGCAGGTCCCTCGACGGGAAACTCGTCCCCTTTCTTTCTATTTTTCGACACTCTCCACTCCACCCACCACCATGCTACGCTCCTCCCTCGCCAGGGCTTCCGGGAACCCGGTTGCCGTCATCCCATCGATTGCGACACGCACAGCCATCCCCAGAGTTACCCCCGTCGCCTGCCAGCTTCAGCAGACTCGCCAGGCTCATGCCATCTCCAACCCAACCCTCTCCAACATCGAGAAACGATGGGAAGAAATGCCTCCCCAGGAGCAGGCCGATTTGTGGATGTCGCTTAGGGATCGCATGAAGGTGGACTGGAAGGAGTTAACTTTACAGGAGAAGAAGGCCGGTGTGTACATCTTTCCTTGTCGTCTTTTAGTGCTGCGAGTCGCCATATGACGTACTTGTTATTTTTGTCGAGGTACCCGAGTTGGCCTGCGGGCACTGCGCTACCTACGCGAAGCTATCACGAAACACTCGAGAGAATCCATCCGCAAGCCCTATTGCTAATCATATGCTATCTAATAGCATACTTCATCGCCTTCGGCCCCCATGGCCCCCGACGACCGCCGCCCCCAGAGGAGGGCCGCAACGTCTTCCTCCTTACATCCGCTATCCTCGCTGCGTCCGTTGCTGTGTTCGCTTTCACGCGCATGTTCGCGAACCCCGTCCGACCACGTACCATGACCAAGGAGTGGCAGGAGGCTTCCGAGGAGTACTTGAAGGTGCGTACCATTACTACTTCTGCTATGTGATTATATTTCTTTATTATGCATACACTAACACATATCAGGCCCAAGGATCTGAACCTATCACTGGCTACAAGGGAATGCTGGTGCAATCTAAGTCAGAGAAGGATCTTCCCGCCAGAGAGAAGGTTAACGACGAGTAGAGAGTCTGATCAAATGCTTCACAGTCTACAAACCGCTACCAACACTGATACCTCATTTTCCTTAGGTCCGTTTATTGTTTGGTGCTGTCTGTGTGCGAAATTTATGAAGACTGGGAATGTAAGGAGCCGCAGCTTAATCGGCCATTGTCATTTTAGTCCTCAGTGTACAGAATTAGAGGCATTTGCGCGTTCAGCTCTACTATTCCCAGCTCAATTCTGTAACAGAACGTACCTCGTACGCATAACGCCGCTCCTAATCCAAGCGCAACAAATCTTCATTTCTGTGCACATCTCTGCAACGTGCTCTGACGGCTGACGGGTGCTCAAGACTTTTTTACATTTTAGCGCCAATGATCGGACCATAATAGCGACATCACACCATCATCTGCTGAGCTAAGATTGTAAGATTGCGCCACATTGCCTCTTTGAGCGAACTACGATGCTACGCAATTGGCCTGAAGCAAGCAATGAGTGGTATTTTCAAACCTTGTGTTTGTTACTCTTTCAAATCACAGCGAAGTTCCATGTCTAGAAACAGCCCTATGAATATCAAATCCTATACCAAGGGCTTTTCTCTTGAACAGATCGTATGTCAAGAGTATATATTTCCAGAACCTGTAATGTTTACAAATCCCACACTACCCAATCGCTCACTTCGTTCCAATTTTAATCTCTCGGGGTACAACCCACGCCACTCTATTCCATCAAATGCCTCGCACCCTCTATGCACGAACATACGATTGCTGTTAGAACTTCATGAAACACAGCTGACAGTGGCAAAACACCTAACCATCCCCAACATCCGCGGCCGAACATGGAGATCTTCGCCACAAGCAATTTGTAGTTGTCAGCTTCATGCACACGCACATGCACATTAGATATCATCAACCGCGGCCGGTATCATGTCCACGTACGAATCACTCCGTAAATACAACTTGATAGACTGGGAAGACACATACTTGGGGATTTCCAAGGCAGTTGGAATCGTATGCGCACCTGGGTGATAGAGTAAGAGAGTGAACCAAAGGTTTTTGAGATAATACGCCTTGAGTAAGGTTGGCCATGATGTAGTAGTTCATATTTCAGGTATGACATGAGCTAGACTAGGTTTGAGAACCTTTCTCAACACTTCAATAAGTGTTTTGATATATCTAGGAACTTTTCTAGATTCGAGTTTGATCCTGTGTCTCCATCATTAAAGTATTCCATTCATGCATCTATCCATGACTTCAAAAGATGACTATTCGCTCAGCTGTGACTCTACGGACACGAATTAAATAAACTACCAGGCCTCTAAATCATGATTAAAAGGCTGCCTCAGGAGATATCGTAGGATCAGTTTTGACATTCACCAAACGAAAGGAGCATCGGGAAGGAGAAGTGGTAGCATGAAGTAGCACGAAGATCGATGAGGCCGTTATTTGCTTTCATTTCAGGTTTCGCATTACATTCTTGATATTACATAACTTCAAAGAACTCCTGAGGCTGCAGTTCAACTGCTAACCCCACTCCCAATGTATACCCCTACATGCTATACGTACTCTCCAGCATCCATCTCCGGGATACTTAAGCTCGGTGCCCTAGCAATGATAGGTCTTTCCTTCAGATCCATCAAACGATCGTAATGAGGCCTTAGATCCAAATCTTTGATCGCCTCCCCCGCGCTCAACTTGATCGTTCTTAACATGCACTTCCCATCCTTGACCCAGAATGCCTGGAGCAAATCTTCTGTTGGTATACTTAGTGCGATAGCACCAGGCCTGAAAACACTAGTGCTCATCTTACTCGAGCTCTTTTTGAGCTTTCGAGGCGAGAGCGTGCCTTTGGCTGTGTACTCGAATTGAATTATCTCGGTCATTGCGTTCGTGATGATAAATGTCGAGCCTGACGGTGACTGCGCAGCAGAAATAACTTTTGTGCTGAAGGTTTCGTTCTGGAGTGGGCCGTATCCTGGAAAGGGTATCAGGACTGGATACTCTTTTCCTAAGAAGGCTGTCACTAGCGCAGAACGGCGGTCTGAATCATAGAAGACACCTGTGAGGTCACCATCGTTGAGTACCCATGGTGGAAGCTTGAATGAGCGGGAGTGTTCCGAAATCGTGCTCACTGGCTCACGTGTGTTGTCCCATACGTCAACATGCACGCAATGATCGCCAAGTTGTGTGGCTACCACAAGGCGCTGAGAGTCCGTGGAGAAATAAAGCTTCCGTGAAATGATTGCGGCTTGTCTTTGCTGCTCTTCTGCCGCTTCCTTCACGTTCAGGGCTTTCACAGGTGCGCCGAACCAGCTCCCTGAATCGGTTTTTTCGTTGTCTGTGACAGAATCATCGCTTGTCGTACGTGCCACAGATATCGAGCGTCGATGTGATACACCTCCACGAAGCTCGTACACGTTCAGTTGCTGATGAAAGACGATCTTCTTCAATCCGCTTTCAAGATTGAATATATCAATTTGGTCGCTTGTGGACACCGCAACGTACTTATCATCCTTTGAGACAGCGATGCATACCCCATGGATACGCCCTGACACCTCGAGCTCTACCTCACTTTCAGGAGTTGGGTATAGACCATCATATATCAACAGTCTCTTCTTTGAGGCGCTCAGCGATGTGATTATGGCACACTTTTGATCTCCAGCGGCGACAGCCTCAACACTTGCAACATCATATCTGCAGCCTTGAATGGTCGAAGGTTCCTCACTAAGTATATCAAATCGTGTGACATGAGCTCCAAATTTGCTCCATAGAAACAAAGATCTACCACTAGAGGAGAACAAGAAGGTAGTATCCTTAGGAAATACGGTAGAATCCTTTGTTGATGGCTTTCGCCGGATAGAGCTGGCTATCCTTGCACTCCGGCTAGGGGGCTTGGTCTTTGCATAAGTGTCTGTGCTCCAAGACAAAGCACTCGAGGATGAGCCCAGGCGAGTATCGCTCCGATCTAATGGCAATGATGTTGAAGTACCCGTTGACGGACCGTCAAATGTTGAAGGTGTATGTACCGGGATCGGCAGGTCTATGGACAGCCTCGAAGCAGCCACCAAGGGAATGGGGATATTGAGCGATTCGACAAGTGGACTGATAGGTACATCGGCCATGTTATAACCATATGAACGAGTAGTGTGTAGTGACGGACCTAGTGTAATGGGGCTGATAGGCGACTCTGTGTACTCTGGTAATTGTACATCAAGAGATTTGGACCTTGCTGAATTCGAATTCGGTTGTGATACAGATGTAGGTACACTAACGTTCATTGAGGAGTGTCCTGGAAAGCTCATACTCGCACTGCCACCATCTGAGATAGAGTGTGAAATTGCAGAAATCGAAGTGGCCGCATATGAATTCGTACCCTCTCCAGACAATAGGCTCTGACTGGTATCCTGTTGTACACTTGACGCGATAGTTGAAGGGATTTGTAAAGGTTCGAGAAGGCGTGCGCACTTTATCTTCTCCGCAGAAGCACAACTCGGACATTGAACTCCCTCTTTCCAGTTGACTATAGGAGAGTCTTTAGAAATGCTGTCGTAGGCGTATTTATCGCTCCATCGAAGTTGATAAGCCAGATACTTTTTTGGAACGACGTGAAGCTTTGGGCAGCCCACCACGTAGACAGGTAAATCTGGCCCTTCCAGTTGCTGCGAATAAAGATTTGCATTATCAGAAGCCATTTTATCGACCCAGTTCCTGATGCCGCTCTCAGTTGGCTCTGATACGGTTCGTGGTGGTGTAGATAGGGTTCCATGATCAATGATACGATTTGATAACCATATAGCGAAGCTACTCATTGCAGCTTCTAAGTATGGCTTGATTTCAGCAATATGCTTACTATAGTTTGGAGTGCGTGAAGGCACCTGTGGAAGTGACATGCGTTGCTGCAGAAGTGAGTCCTGGCGTGCTAGAAAATTATCAAGACTTGTATCCCAGTCAAGTAGGTTGATAGCTAATGATTCCAACATTGCGTTCGTTGGTACCAATGAGCCTTTGAAGTGGAAAACAGAAACGATGAAACTCGATCGTTGTTGATATAATTGCTCGAAAATTTCGTCGGTCTCAATTATCGAGGTCTCTAGCTCGTTTGTTCGGTGATGCTGACGGAGATCGATATAGCGTTGTGTAACAGCGCATTCGATCGCCCAGAGCGTATCGTAAAGCACACAGTAAGCATCCACCCAATCCTCATCTTCTTCAGCCAGTGCGTGCATCAAGGGTGTAACAGATCGTTCAGGCTTTATGTGTAATGGATACTATGAATGTCAGTCGTATTTCATCCGCCTTTAGAAAGCACCTACCAAGCCTGAGGCATACTTAGGAAGATTAGCATGCTCTCTTTCGACTCGATACGCATCCACATGATTTAGTTCGTTCATCGCATCTAACATGGCGCCAAAGACGCGCTGAACGATGCAGCCCTCGACCCCTCGTAAATGATCATCTTTCCAAGCATCTTCGAGCGCCACCTGTAAACGCCTTCTCATCTGTAGGGAGAGATACTTTTTGTGCAGAAGCAAAAGCCTCAAGCCTGATAAGATTGTTTGGGCCAATACAAGCCTAGGTTGTGTAAACTCCTTAGTCATGAGTGTAGTCTGACTCGGAAACATGCTTGTTTTAGTACTGATAAGGTACAGTACAGAAGAAAACAGTAGGCCAGGGGGTACCAGACATGATGATATATGTGGTGGAATTTCCGAAGAGCCAGATGTTATCCCACTCAGGTAACAGCGCTGCAAGTCAAATATGATCTTGATCCATCCAACAGCGCGATAACTCTCATTGTTTGATTGAAATTCATCCTGAAAGGCGCATCGTAGCGCATGTTGACCTATAATTTCGTGTAGAGTAGCAGGAAGGTCGTTGCGACCTTGTAGAAGCTCCCAAACCTTAAAAAGTTGGGAGGACATCGACGCGGGTGATGCGCAATCTAGACAAGGCAGCGCGGGGCAACGGGACGGCGACGGCAACGCCCAAACGAAATAACGGTGTGGCTTTTAGATGGCGAGAAATAGTGCTCTGGAAAAGATGCATGGCGTCTACATGCAGTTTGCGCAGAGCTGTGGGCGTTGTTGCCTGCGTGCGATCGCACAGAACAACACTCTAGCGAACTGACTGAAGATTGGGAAGGTCCTAGAAACACAGGGGCAAAGCGTCAGTTTTGCAGGGTGTTTACAGCGCTTGGGCTGCTTCGAGTCGTGTCGAAAGCGTGTGTAATATCTAGGAAGCCCCCAAACTTCTGTGCAACACATCTTCTTCTCCGCATGAGCGAATCGGACTAGGCGACTACTGATAACATATGTCAGATGCACCATTCTACTTTTTTAGCTATCTCTTGTATTTACTCCGCCTTAGTATGGCAGTATACCAATTATAGCCTCACCGGTCAGAAGGTGGGTGAATCACGTGGCAGCACCATGTTCGGCGTGTCACAAAAGCAAAGCAAAAAGGCCCTATCCGCATTTCTCGCTTACCCCTGGCGAGATACCCGGCAAACAGCCTGTTTGGGCATTGACGTCTAAAGGGTGCTGGAGTGTTGCGAGTAGGTAGCCCCATTAGCAGCATAAGCACTACGTTTGTATTTCCTGATATGACATTTGACTATTTTCAAGCAACGTACTAGTCTCGTGACTCGCATTCACAAAGCGACTGATCAGGCGCGAAAAGGAAAAGGTCATGGCATGATTCACTGATCTCATAAACGCGCATTTAGCTAGCAGTACCACCTTCTTATTTGAGCCAACCCCAAATGAATGACACAAGAGCTTTTGCGTTGTCTTCGTCCCAAATTGCCCGTTTCGGATTAGGAAACACTAAATGTCCCCGCCTGCGGCCCGGTACCACGACTTTGGGTGGAGGTCGATGGATTTGCATCGAAGCGTGCCGTCGCCATTTTAACGGGTTCCACCCATCAGACTTGACATGGTACGCTGCGACCAGGGCGAAAAATGCGAAAATCTGGAATTGAATTTAGCTTCCAAATAGGATATAGGTGATGAGCAACTTACACCAACGTATGAAGATATGATGTCTGGCAACGACAAGGGGGGGTAGAAGGCTCGCCAGTTGTTGAACAATATGAGCAAAATACAGAAGACAAAGCCATACCAGGCCCTGAAAAGTTGCCCATGCGTACGATATGGATACTGCTTATCGTCTCGGTTGAACGCGCTCCGGTTCTCCAATGAAGGATCATTCGCAGCTTGTTTGATCTGGTGATAGAAGACGATGTATGAAAGGCAAATGACTGTATAACATATCAACTCGGAAACGACAGCGTTGTTCGTGATGCGGCCCAAGACAACAGATGGAAATGGTTTGATGGCCAAAAAGGCTACAAGACCGAAAAGCCAAGAAACAGTAACCGTTCCTAGTGGCACTCCACGATCTGTAGTCCGCTCGAGGCGCCTCCTGGTATTCTGAGACCATACAGGCCAGGCTTCCGGGATACTTGCAAGCGCATGAAGTAGTCGGCTAGAGTTATACAGTGCATTTATCCCAGACGTTGTGGCCGAGAAAATGAAGAATCCGTTGAAAATGGAGGGCCATATTCGAATGTGGTTCCTAACGGCAGCTAGGACAAATATACTGTTCTGTCCAGCACGAACACTGTTGATCTGAATGTTTACCAGATTTAGGTCGTCATATGGGACATTCAGTCCGCCCACAAATGTACCAAGAACATAAAGTATCGTGATACGCAGTGTCAGTTTCTTGGTTGCTAATTTTATCGTTTCATGCTTCTCCAAATCCCTATTCTCAGGCGCTGTGATGGCAATCGTCTCGAAGCCAACGAAAGAGAACAGTGAGGCTACCACAGCAGTCCATAAAGCCTGGTCGGAATGTTAGTCCGTAATTGACATTCATACTAGAAAAGCAAATGTGTCTGGATATGAGAATTAAATCAAAGACTAACCAGAAACTTGCCACCCTCACCAGTTAAGACGACCCCTGAGCCGGAGGATGGGTGGACCACGAATTCGTCTGAAGCAAATCCCCAAGGCTTGTTCCAAGTCCAAAAGTGGTTCGAATGTGGCACCAACTGGATCGCGGAGACAATAACGTTGAAGACGATTAGCAATGAGATGAACATAATCTTTATAACACCGAAGAAGTATTCTAGCTGACCATATTGCTTAACTGGGAGGAGGTTGATCACACCGATAAGAATCAAGAAGAGGAAGACCCAGACGGCTGGAGAATAGTGCTCAGTGCTCCATCCCAACTCTTGATCCGGGTAACCGATTTCTCGAAGGTACGATGGTTCGAAGCGGAACCTCCATAGCTGCGCTATTGCAAGTACCTATTAAACAATATCAGTAGCTGGGTCAAGGAAATGGGCTGGAGCTTCACGCTTACTTCGGCGGCCAAAATGACTACCCAGGCAAACCAAGAGATCCACCCTGTGGCATATCCAACTGCTTCATCAATAAAACGACCAGGAAATTCGAATAGTGGTCCTTGTACTGGAAAGAGTGCCGTCATTTCGCCTAAGCATGCGATAACGGACCACATTACAGACGATGCGAGGACAACAGCGACGATGGCGAGTCCTGGACCTGCGATGTAAATGATCTTGCCGCTTTGTAGGAAAAGACCGAAGCCTATACAGGCAGAAAACGCCATCATGTTAACATGTCTCTCCTTGAGGTCAGCGCTGTACCCTCGTTAGCTTTTCCTTCGCAAAATACAGAGTATACATGCCTCAGCACTGTCCGTCTCGCCGACATTTTGAAAATACGTAGCGTGCTCGGCGCACTTCTAGCCTTCGAAGAAATCCGGTCTTGACTCCGTGGTAGTGTGCATCAAAAAATCCTCGAGTGTCTGCGGGTAAGAAACGCCTCAAAGCCGTTGAACAAGAGGGAAACGAATCGAGGCTGCGGCAAGATATGCGAACCGCGACGCCCACACTCATGAGTGAACAAGTCGGCGACCACCCATCCAGTTCAATAATCCCTCCGCAAATCAGACGAGAGCCGATCTGCAGTGCAACCCATGTGTGTTCCAGGCCTCGGCCGCAAGTAAATCCCCACCAACAATGCAAGATTGCAGGTGCCTTCATCGCGGGACTGGTCACACACTGGGATAGAGGGGGAAACTAATCGCCAGCATCACATCCCTCCTCCTGATTTGCCGGGCCTCACCAACCCCTTGGTCACGGCACAGCTATCCTAGATCTGCAACCCGCAATCCAAGCTCCTCAGCCGCTTACCGTTGCCTTGGGCGCACGGCGGTGCGGTTGCAAAGTAGAAAGGGACACGAAATACGACGTAACGAAGGCATCCGGTTGGTGGTGTTGGATGGACTACTGTAAGGGAGCATGAAGTTCCGACGCAGGAGCAGGGATCTGTACTGAAAATAGAATGCATACATGGTTGAATGCGGTTTAGTGCCTGAACTGATAAATGAACGCAGTGTCACATATCGTTCAGCACTGCAGCGATCAGGCTACCAAACCTCGTTAATATGTTTTTTACTTTGAGTGGGGACCGTTGAGCCACAATCCTCCATCATGATAGGTGCACGATCGATTGAAACAAAACAATCTAGACTTCGCAAGTATACTCTTGAAATCGAATAAGCTGGAAATGACTTAAAAAGGCACGGAGATTAAATCTGTTTCCCAATTTGGAACAAATACCAAACATCACAAAAGCCACAGCAAACAATACTGAACAATCCTCTTTACCTAATTTGGCGTCCTCACATCCTACCAACACAGGAAAATAGCAGCTATAAACACATGAAGTACTTACTTTCCCCACGCATTGCTTTGAACCTTGCAAAATCCCCTCAAATCCCAAAGCTTCCAATCCTGAATAAATTAATCGTATCCACAAATGTGCTGTTATTATCCACATTACTGGCAAGATCCACCCCGTCGCGTGTGATCATCTGAGTCGCCCCACAGTATTGATATTGTAAAGGTTTATATCATAAGAATTCCTATCGCCCTCGATACTTAGCATCCGTGTTTGGCATCGCGCACCCGCACCGATCGCAGAACAATTAGTGCTGTAGTTGTCGAAGAAAGAATACAGTCCAACGCCGTAGCCGAGAATGTTGTTTGAGCGCACGATGCGCAGACCCCAGCCTTCCGCAGCGTTGATGGACGAGTTGGGAGAGGGTGTGAAGACGGGGTCAGAGAGCGCTTTGTTTTCGGGGAAGGGGATGGTGGCGTCAGGGTTAGGCTGGTAGTATGCAGTCTCCGTTTGGATTTGGCCCATAAATATCTCGCGGGTGTCGACAAACTGGTATTCGTACTTGACGTGATGTTCAACAGCGGTGCCGTACCTGCTTGTGTTAGTAAATGCAAGATTGGGTTAGGCAAGGGAAACTTACAGCCAAACTCTACCACGAATACTTTCGATATGCAGGCCGCGACCAGCATAGATGGTTATTTGCGTATTGTTATTTCTTGCATCGTCCAAATCATGGTCTGCGATCCATAGCCAGTTGTTCTCCATGTATAACCCAGTGGCAAATTTCGTGACATGGATAGACATATAGGCCGCGATACAGTTCTGCACAAGATTGTCCTTGGTAATCTTAGTATCTGGAGTCTTTTCACACTGCGCAGTTTGAAGATCAGAGCCTGCAAAGCCACCAATTCGTGTATGAACATCCCAGAGGCCAGCTGGTTCTGCATCATAAGTACCCAGATTGTACTCCATCAAGATAGCACCTTTCTGTTGGCCTTTTGTACTAAGGAACAAGTCCGAGAGTTCGACAGAGCCTTGCTCGCCAGGCTGGGCGACTTTGACAACAACTTGAGGAGCATCAAGGTTATTGAAATAATCACCAGCCGAGAGAATGACAGTTGCGAGAGCCTCTCCGACAATCTTTGAGCCAGGGGAACATATATGGTACCAGTGACCTTGTAGTATCCAGCATCTATAAAGAGGATCTTGCGCTCATTCTTAGCCTTCAGGATGGCAGCATTTAGAGCGGTGGTGTCATCGGTCTTGCCATCACCAGCACATCCCAGATCCCGAGCGCTAATGAATTGAGATAAGGGGATGGAGCCATACTGAGGTTTAGATCGTGCATAATACTTTCCTGAAGCGTCGAGAAGGGATGCTGGTCGCTTGCTAGGAGCAATGGGTCCTCGTGCCTTCACTGGCCCGTTTGGAAGGTATCGGTGGCCATCAGCCCAAGCACTAATAACAGAAGCACCTGTAGATCCTTGGAGATAGGTTCCATTGGGACCGAGTACAGCAACTGGAACATTGTTCAACTTGACGTTTTCTAAGTAGAGACTTCCACCGGCGGCAGGTTGTGAGCTATCTGTGCGTGAGGTCGTGAGGCCGATTGGTGTGTTATTGATTTCTGAATCGACGAGCATACTCGACCCGACATTCACCGCAGGAGGTCCTCCAGCAGACATATTCAGGCCCACTCGGCAGTTGTTGATAGAGAGTCCTATATAGGTCCATCCCCAGTCCCATAGTTGGTTGATAGCAGTATTGACATTGTTGAATGTGAGGTTGCGAGTCGTGAATTGCTGGTTGCCAACATTGAACCCATAATTTCCACCATTAAACACTAGATCTGTCATGAAACCACCAGATCCTTCCTCAATGAACAACCCCTGGTGTTGCGTTCCATTAGCCGCATTCATGTTAAAAACCACATTCTGCAGACTAGTCGTTTGAGCAGTCGGCCAGTGGATTCCAGTGGCGGAGACATTTGCCGGAATCTTGGTCATGTCAAGAATGATGTTACGGATCTGTCTGAAGAAAGTGTTAGTGGGTCCATATGCTGTCTTCCCTGCTCGAGGACCAGATCCTTGATAGGGTGAGCCATCGATGAGTCCAAGGCCTCCAGTGGTGCTGAAATTAGCAGCTGCTTGGATGATAGGTAGGCAGTTGGGGTTGCCAATGATCTGATCTGGTCAGTCACAATATCGTCATATGGGTAATTCATCGCAAACCTGAGTGTAGTAATAGTCGATGATGCTAGCGGAAATCACATATGTACCGCCTGGGAAGTAGACCAAAGCAGGTGTATTGGTCGAACTTTCGCAAAATCCTGGAGTGCAGCGGTTTCCTTCGGTTATAGCTCGCTGTATAGCGGCAGTATCGTCGGTTCTACCATCACCTGAAGTGGTTACTAAATTAGTACGTGCTAGGCAATTCGTACTTAAACAACTTCTTACCTTGTGCACCATAGTCCTTGACATTTCGAAAGACCTTGTAAGAGCCTGGATTCGAGTTGAAAGACGCAAGACCTTGATGTTTGATAGCCTCAAGCCAATATGGGGTGCAATTAGGTGTGCCAGTCGAGCTAGGCTTGACGGATGTGCTATTGTTTTGTCCTGTGGGAAATGGTATTGTGGAAGCACTATGGCTATGAATAGATCGTGTAGCACTCGAACTCGGACCATTAGATCCGTAATCTGCATTTGCGTAACCATAATCTTGATCATAACGAGCGTTGAGCGCAAGAGCGCAAGACGACAACCCCAAGATAATAGAGGGACCTAGCATTTTGCCAATCTCTTCAGAAGAAACGAGTGAATGAGTAGATTAAAAGGGAACAAAAGTTGAGAAAAGGTAAATGTGACCGGGTCATTGAAAGCAGAGTTGGCGAACCCTATCATAAGGATGATCGCTTGCGGCATGACGGGTATAGGCAGGTCGATCAAGCACATTTACGCGTTGACGAATCATATCCAGGCAGAGTACTTGTTCGGCTTTGTGGCTTGCATACCCCATGGTGGTGTCATAACTTTCTATGTCTCTGAAAGATTGTTTGGCTTGACCCGGTGGTTATGATTGGTGGGTAATGGATGTGGAGATGCGAAGCCCACATAGGGACGACGAGTGACGCTGTGCTACCTACCTCAACCAAACGTGAGTAGACCACGCGTCAAGCCTGGATACGACACGCCCAGCCTTGAAGGCTCACTATTGTCTCAAGAAGAAAACAATGGAACCAAGTGGTGATCAATGAATAACTTCTCAACAGAACCTTTCTATCATCGAATAACTCTTTGAGGGTCATTGTTGATGCATTTCATCAAGGGATATTCAGGGGTAATCAGTTTGGTCCCATCAATGTATTTGGTAGCTTACCGCTTTAGGAAGTTATGCATCGACATCACCAGTCAACAATACTCCACTGTGGGTTGCATCGTAAACAACGCCTTGAATCAGCATGAGCCCCACCGAAGCAAGCCTACCCAGATGACATCTTAGACGTCAAGCCAGACCCCACAGTCCCGAAATGGCATGCATGTGTTGACTTGCCTGGAGTGTATGCCACTTGCACGTGAGCCTGCATCGGCCCTCCACACCCAAATCGCCGACATCCCAAAACATTTTCCAGAACAGTGACCCATCAACGTCATCTTCGACATCCACACTCGTCGAATCTTACCTCACCCAAACTCAGGCATCATGTTCGGACGTATGCTATCTCCCCTCCTCCTATCTTCCGCTTCCGAATTAATACCTCTGCTGACACCTTACCCAATAGCACCACCCCAACCCTCAAAGAAAGAGCTCGAGGCTGCCGAGGCGCAGACATTGTCGGACATCAAGTGGACAGCCGCGAGCGCCGTTATATTATATCTGTGTCCGTAGTTTTTGGGCTCAGTATGGATGAAGAGAAGGCATGCTAATGACAATGTAGCACCACATCTCGTCGAGTATGTGTCGAAGCTATTTTAAAAAAATAAAGAGCTTAGCCGAAGTCATGGCGTGTATGCAATGCTTCAACCGCTCAATGCGTTGTGTACGCTTATTCAATGGGGCAGATAAGACGCGTGTAAGATCATGAGACAACGGTTCAGACAAGGATGAGTTGGTTTAAGTGGACTTGAGTACACACTCAAGCATGGGAGTTCAGTAGATGCAACCTCTACTCTATTAGACGCCAGATTATAAAGATGCGTACTACACTTGGCAATGGCCACGATCGTTCATTGCAAGTCCGATTCCAACGCTATTATCCCGCCATGCCCGGACTTTTCGCAAACGAAGATATTCCCTAACATCATGCTACAAATCGTACATATCTATCTACTACGAACAGCCCACTGCGGTCTTATCGCTTTGTTGGCCGCGACTGCTGCTCTGTTTCCCATACCGAATACTCTTCCTTTGTATCGTCAACCCATTTCTGGAGGTGATCAAGTTGACGGTTGTAGTCTGCGAGGAGCTGTGTACAGCGTTAGTGTGTGATGTGCATGTCTTTAGAGATGTTTCAATTCGTACCTTGTCTAACGCTTTCTGATCCTCGTCGGAAAGCAGTTCGCCACTTTGCTGACTCTCAACCGTTTTCCCTACTCTCTCTGTCTCCTCTTGTAGTATCCGCGCTCGCTCGCGCACCCCAGACATGCGTGCCCATATCTCTTCTTGCTTGCCTCCAAGCACAGGATCAAATGTTTTCCTCTCTAACTCAATGAGCTTCTTTTTTAAATCCTCCTCCTGTTGGTCCATGACGTAACCTCGATTCCGTAATATCTGCACCTTGGTTGCGAGCGCCAGGATTCGCTGCGTGAATACAATGTGCTTTCGTTTTGCTTCGGTTATGCGTGACGCCACATTCAGCTCGTGCGTATCTTTCAGTATCGTAAGGCTGTTGTTGATCTCATGCAAACGTGTTTGAAGCATGGTGACTGCAGTGGTTTGCAGTTTGATGCGGTCCGCAACTTGCTCAAACCCGCGAGCAAGAAGGGGAATGGCGCCAGGACTAGGCTTATTAGCAAGTGCTTCTTCCCATTTCCGGTGGTCCTCGTCTGGAGATGGTCCATAGTATATGGCCTCGTCAGGTGCGACTGAGTTATAGAAATAGTATTGGAAGACGCAGTTGGGGTTGGCAGGGTCCCATTTCTCATTGAGGACTCGTATCTGATCAACAACAGATTTCTCTCCTACGAAAATTTAGTTTTGATTTTAGTTTACGACTGAGGTTTTTACATACTGTGACCGGTAACAGACATGTTAGCATAGGATTGAGCGGACGATTGCCTTAATGGTTCAAGGCCTTCACGTTGTTGCTGAAGGTTTTGTGCTTGCAATGGATTGAGAGTCGGCGGTCGTTGCAGAGAGGTTCCAAAGAGACTGTTGTTGAAAGCAGGCTGCTGCTGCTGAACCTGTTGCTGCTGTTGGGGTTGTCCAAAGAGACTCGAGCCAGCAGCATTCTGTTGTTGCTGAGGCTGTCCGAAGAGACTGGGTGTTGCTGTATTTTGTTGTTGCGGCTGTCCAAAGAGGCTTGATCCGCCCGTGTTCTGCTGCTGAGAGGCACCAAATAAGCTATTGCCTTGTGGAGCAGCGGCTCCTCCGAATAGGCTGGGTTGTGCTGGGGTTTGTTGTTGTTGTTGTTGTTGCGATTGACCAAAAAGACCACCAGCTGGCGCTGTTGTACTTCCAAACAGTGTGCCCGTCTTCTTCTCCGTATTGGCCGTACTGTTGCCAAAGCTGAAAGACATGTTGACGAAAAGGCTAGAAACGTGTGATGGCGCGCAAAGTGTGTGGAGTGAGCGACGACTGGTTAGGTGCGGCCAGTGAGAGGTCTCGCGCTTTGTTGATAGACGCGCCCGGGCACACGACTAGGAGCACTCAGAGGGTGGATAGAAGGTTAGGAGGGCATGTAGTGGGAGCGAGTTCAATCGAAATACATATTAATGACAAAAGAAGTTGTTCGGTTTGCGCAACAGCAAGCAACGCGTGCAAGAGATCTCGCCATGAAAGCTTGTCGCACAGACCACCATCCGAGGACAGGGCTGGTGCAGCCAAGACCGACGTCCATGTTCAAGGTACCTTCAATTGACGAACAAAGTCGAGCACGCAGACTGCCATTGGCACCTCAGCTTCACCATGTCGTCACGTCAGCCTCGGTATAATTTCACCTTGATCTACCTTGGAATGTCAGCCAGCTAATTGGGCGCAGATTCAACCAGCAAGCCCTCATCGACACCACCCCTCTGCCCGATGATATCCCAAAGGTCAAGGAACTAGGAGCCAGCTCTGCCCCTCTGCTCAGTGCCTCCTTCTTCATTGGTGCGCGGTGCAAGGACTACAATGATGACTACATGATGTGCAAGACGGAGAGCAACGGCCGGGGCGAGCTGGACTGCATGAAGGAGGGTCGCAAAGTCACGAGATGTGCTGCTAGCGTGTATGAACTTCTACCAGGCTTGGGGAGAGAGCGATGGGGCTGACGAGTATCGCAGGATCAAGGACATCAACGACAACTGCCTTGCCGAATTCCGAACTCACTGGCAATGTCTGGAGAACCACAACCAGCAACTCTGGAACTGCCGGTCGGAAGAGAGGAGGATGAACAAGTGCATCTTCGAGAAGCTAGTATGTGTGCCTTCAAATATTGCCTTTTCGCATACTAAACTACGTAGAATTTGGAGAAGAAGATACCAGACACACCCAAGGGAGAGACCCCAGTACATCTGAGAACACGCAATATCTTTTCTACACACTGAACTTTGTACATATAGACAGGTCTCAACAGCAAACTCAAGCTATAAATACTTCAAGCGTGGCGCCATCATGACCATTTTCTGTATCGCTTCGTTTGCGTAGCGTGACCAAGCGACCGGTTTGCTTCGGACCCCCTCGCAGGTGATCTGCTATAGTCTGAGCACGAGCGATTCTTTGATCATACAGTTCCTGATATGTGACTCTGTATATGTGCGTACCGTCACGTATATCTTTTCAAGATTCATGGATAGTGAGCGGTGAAGCTCTGTATTCACATCTATTTTTTTTTGGCTTCACTGCTCACGCCCTCATATTCATTATTACCCAAAACATATCTATCGATATTTATACTATCACTAGTCACCTAGCCACCTTATTACTGTGCTATTTTCGCTTCCTTTCATCAACTCCACTCCCTCGCACTTCTCAAGTCAAACCATCACTGTTCTCCATCCTTCAGTCAATCTCGAAATTTCCACAATGGACGGTGATATAGTCGTACACCTGGCTGTTGTGTCAGGCGATCCGTTCAGCGATGACCAAGCTATTCATTTCGAGGACGCGGACGAGCATGATGAAGCCATCGCCGTTATCCACTCCCTTCACCACAAATCGGCCTACAGAAAGGACCATGTCACCGCCCCTGTCATCGACAAACTCCCCAATCTCACAACCTGGAGTCCTTCGTCTAGCACCACATCACCATATACCGCCCCATCACCAATCCGATCCTCCAACACCCCAATCTCATGGACTGACGCCGACCTAAGTACCTCACCCCACCACCTCTAGTGACCACCAACTAAACCTCTCTAGATTACCTCTTAAGCTGCATTCTACCAGACGCCTACCTAACCAAAAAACTCACCTTCTCCCCACCCCTCGAATCCCTACCAGCCCGCCCCCTCCCCATAAACCTCCACCTCATACTCACCCACCCCCTCACCACCCCCATCGATCCCGCACAACCAACACAAAACTACATCCTCGTGTCCTCCGACAAAGCATGCGATTCACCCTCCACAGCCCGCTCCACCCTCGCCAAACGGATCCTCACAAACACCCGTTACGCAATATACATGTTGAACAAATACCGTGTTCTCGCAACGCTGTATGCGTGTTCGACGACGACATTGGCGTCGTTGCGGCGTGGAATGGTAGAGATGGTGGGTGTGGAAGAGAGGGAGTGGGAGGGGAGGATGGGGCAACTTGGGGAGGTGGTGGATGGGAAGTGTAGTGTTGAGGCGCGGTTAGAGATGTTTTGGCTTGGGGTTGGGAGGGGAGAGGTAGAGGGGGAGTGGATTCGGGTTGTGGAGATGGCGATGGGGAAGGAGGAAGGGGAGAGGGGTGTTTGGGGGGAGGTGTATGGGGATGCAGCTGTGTTTTTGGGGAGGTGTTTGTGTGAGTGAGTGTGGAGAGTGGGTAAGGGGGGTTTAGTCAATGTGATGAGGTTGCGATTGAGTGGTAGCATGTAGGGGTATTTTTATACACGGATCGATCATCACATCGTATCTCATAAACTCATATCTTCATCCCGTCATCCCCATGCAGCCACAACATGTAGGTAACCCAGCCCTACCCTCTCCTCGCGCCCCTCACCGCACCCAGAAACCGATCTCGCAAACTCCCCCTCGAAGCAGCAACAGCCGGCGAACTCCTCAAAAACGAGCTCCCCTCCATAATCGAGCTACTCCCATCCAGCCCAAAGCTACTCCTCCCCTGCCCCAAATCCGCGCCCAAATCCAGTCCCCTGCCCATCCCATACCCCACCATACCACCCCCCCTCTGCACACCACCAGACCCACTCGGCAAGCCCGAACTCCTCCGCCCAGAAACCCTTCTCCCATTCGAGCGCAACGACCTCCTCGACCTTGCCGACCTTGCTGAACTCAAACCAGGCGGCAACAAGTGACTCGCATCTTCCTCACTCGAGTCCTCCAATTCAGAGTCTGTATGCTCATAGCTTCCAGCCTCGGGGACATCGTCATCTAAATCGCGTTCATCCTGCAATACACCGGCCATCTCTGCTTCTTCCATTTCCAACATGTGACTGACTTCGGCATGCAAAATGCTGCCCTCGATAAACGAGTCCTCGTTGAATGGCACCGTGGTGTCGTTTTCGTCGTCGGCGGATACGCTCTCGCCGTCACCATCGCTGGAATCAGATGCGCTCTCGCTGACACTGGCTTCGGCCTCGGGCACTTCGTCGTCGAGATCGCGTTCTTCGTCTGCGTCGTGATCTTCGATGTCACCTTCCTCTCTCGTCTCTGCATTTGCAGCGTCTTGCTGTGCAGCGGCGAGGTCCAACATAACCTGTTCGCGGCGCTGCATCATTTCTTGTTCTTCCTTTTCTAGCTCCTCGTCCTTCATGGCTTGGAGCGTTTTCGCAATGCCAGGAGGTCGAATCCAGCCGGCGCCAAAACGGCGGACGTTGAGCTTGCGCTGCTCAATTGTGTTTTCATCGTGTGAGAGTGAGGCTAGGAGGGCAGATGTCGAGGAGCGGGCATGGTGGTGCTGCTGGGGGTGACCGTGGTGTGAAGTTGGGCGGTGCTGGTTGGCATTTGGAGGTGAGTTTGAAGAATCGTCTGCATAAGTGTTCGTAATGCGATGCGAGGGCCAAAGAGATGCATCCTGTAAATCTGTCAGTTTTCTAGTCGTGTTGTACTACGCGATTGAGATAGGTAGTTCAAGACTGTTTTCTTGGGTGAACTTAATGTTTACTCGCGCAATGTATCGATAATAACAATACTTACCGCTCTCGGAGCAATCATGGGTAGAGATAGCATGGGTAGATAATTGCGCTGTTTAACTCCAAGCACTGTATCAATGAATTGAGCTGTTTACAAGCTCAAGTAACGCGATGGGTGACGTGAAGCTGTGATGCCATAGCGCGCCTAGGCTAGTACCATAAACGGCAAGTATTGTCGATCATTTCCTTTCACCTTGTATCGCATCTTTTATCACAACAGAGGTTTAATTGTACCTCTTAATCTTTCATATACTCATCGGTATCTTACGCGATTGTATTTTACACTTGCTCCATTTCGACTTAAGGTAGTTTACATTCTTGAACACAAAAAAGCTGTACTTCTCATGTACCTAGCAAATAGTGCCCCAATATAACCAGGGTTCATCTATCCAAAGAGTTTTCATATCTTACAACGAATCTACGCAAGTTAGATTCGGGGATGAGTCTAAGCGTTCGAGGGTTTGAAAATCTTTTAATAGCAACTGCATCCAAGGACTACAACATAGTGGGTTACCGTCACATATCACAATACATTCTACTCTATCCAAACCTTTTCCGTGCCCCTATGAACTAATTCCATGGATCTACGGGCCTCACTTGGAAACTTAGAGCCAGCATCAGGCCGACCACACCCCTTTCCAGCCTAATCACTGGCTCAGAATAAACGGCCAAGAGGCCATTGCCAACCCAAAATTATATCGATATCCCCAATTAGCGGCTAGCTCCGAGTTGCGTCGACCGTAGTGTGGCCGATAGCTATTCTCCGAATTCGTGTTCGATTCGAGAAAAGAGTTCATGCCCGGCAATTCCTACTAATACTCTTCAAAATATAGTGGTAGCCTAAGACAATTGCCGTTCCCTAGTCCTCAGTCCAACACTTTTTGTTGGGTTCGTGTAACATCTCAAAACCTTATGAATGGCACTGGTTCGTAACTGGCGCTGGAATCATTCCATCCGACCCCACGGCAGCAAATTAGTTGCCATCCTTACGTAGTCCACTAACTGGCGTAACCTACTCATGCTTGATCGGTAGCGCGCTACCGACTGAATCGCTATGTTATTCCCTCACACACTGTCCACCGTTTTGTTGGTAGTCCAGCCATCTCTAGACTGTTCACACCGGCCTAGGATAGAAAATTCCTGACCGGCTGTATCTCGGTGGGCGTTCCCTTGGTCGAATACAGTAAGCTACCCGTCTCGCTTAGGATAAGTCTATTATTCACACTTCAGCTCCATCGCGATCTACTTGAGGCACGGGCATAAACTGGATCTCAATCTCCGCGAAAATTTGGAACTAAACTTGGAACCTTTCTGACATTTGATGCGAGCCCACAACGGCTTCTCCGGCCGCGCGCCGACCCCCATTCACGACCCATGGAAGCGCACCCGTGAAGGATGCTGGAAAGCTTGGCGAGAAAGCTTGGTACTAGACTAGCTAGACTGTCTTGAGATTAGACGGCTTCGCTAGAGCAGGCCACTGGGGTTCGAGATTCCTGACGTGCAGCGAGGCAGCACGGCGGCGTCGCGGCTGAGATGAATATGGCATATCGTGACGAATTGCGACAGGCATCATGATACGACCCTTGCGTAGGTGGTATGTGCATCGAGACGAAGGATTCACATGGAAGATCATCGGACGATGAACAGAATTGCCCTATATCCTACCTAGACTTGAAGGGTTTTCTGGTAAGGGTATCCAGGAGGAAATTACAGTTTTACAACCAGGGCATTTGCATATGCATTCAAGGTTTATCAGTAACTTTCCAGTCGTGCGCAAGCATAATGCAGAGTGGTGCGTGTTCACATGCGGTGCGGAGAATGAGAGTTTGCAAATTCGAATACCTATCAGTTTCATGTTCCATTCGTAGGCAAGCCGAACGCGTAATGGCCAGCCCGCCGTCTTACACTCCACCGTTGCTGTACCGATAAAAGTGTTTCAGCGAAGTTTTGAAGCGCAAGTAGCGCACTCCCGATTGGGGTCATGTGTGTAAATCTTATTAGCTGCATGGTATAGCGGAGGACAACGTAGCACTGTGAAAGATAGTTTGAGTAGGTAATTACTAGCAGTCAGAGTTGACAACAACTGTAGCAACAAACAATAAACAATAAACATAGAAGGGATTATGTCCTCTACCTTGATCTTATATCAGCCCGTTATGGATTCCTTCTAGGGGTGTTGAGTTCGTGTCATGCCGTTGAGCTGCGTCACACGCACGCCCAAACATCCGAAGAGGAAAAGCGTATGTGTAAGAACGGGCTGCACACTAACTCCATGGTGAGCTTGGCCACTAATGATGGTGGGCAGGGGGAGGCGATGTGAGCATGGTAGCGTCCTCGCAGGTGAGGGGTTTGTGCGTAGTTCCAAAGTGGTGTTGTGCAATGACGACTCATTCGTGGGCGTAGTTAAGCGAGCTATTGCGAATACAGTGTGCATAACGGTTTCCGTTCTCTGATAGTGCGTCGATCTCCGGCCGTGAATTATGAAAATGGCTTTCATACAGACGTTGGTCCTTGTTTTGGGCTGTATTAAGCGTGTTGAGTGAAAGCTGGCCTTTTCGTAGGTATTTCGTTTATTCTATCAAACGATCAAGAGTCAATCACTCACTGACACAGCAGCAGCTCGAAAAGCGCTCGGGTAAGGGTCTCTCATGGTCGATCAGAACAACTGCACTACAACCGACTGCCGTTTATGGGGACGTCCTTTGTGAGGGCACAATGTCGATGTACGCGAGCGGCACGATGCAGCGGGTTGTCAAGACCCTGGCGCCAGTACTGCACGCAATCAAACAATTCGTGAGGTATGGTCCACAAAAACTGACGCTCCAGGCCAACCCAACAGGTGGTCTCGCCTCGAGAAAGTACGGTGATGTGGTGAACACCCACACCTTGTGTGAAGTTCGCGCTATGATCGCTGAAGCAAATCGATTGTTGGGTAACGACTTCTGGGGCTTCGGCTTGCCGCAGTGGGAGCATCCCGACATCTGCACGCTGCCAGACTCAATTCGACATTGCTGTAAGGCCCAAATGAAGTAGCACGCGTATCATTATCATCCTGAATCTGTACTTGTACAACATGTTGAACTAACAGCTAGCCTTCACTAGTGGGCCCATGCAAATTGGTGGCATCTTTCGGATGTCCCCATGAACGTGTGCGAGAATGGGGTTTGCCTTTACTTCCTGTCGACGGTGATCTCACATCATGTTGTAAATCATTTTCATCGCCTTGTTAAGCCTGTCTGTGAAAAGAAAACAGGAATCATTCTTGCTGAGGTCTTACTACATGCCTCATGGTGATGTCTCGTATGATATGCATTATAGCAGTGTGAATTGTGTGCTACCAGTCCACTCAATAGCGCACCGCTGTACCGTGGCACCCTCATGCCCGTGTTCACAGCATACTGATATGTCGTCCTCGATCAAGATGTCAGTACTACTCAGAGTGACACTTATGTACCTTCTAGTATCAATGTCTGCAGGACGATGGGGCAGAGCTTGAATATTCATGATCAAATAATTTGTTGACCTAAACAAACTTGTTGAGTGTGAAAATGCTCGGCTACGTAAGAAGCGCTTTGTGAAGGTGAGATTGGGCATTCGAAGAGCCCAGAAGAGATGGTTGGTGTTCGTACAGCCGCGTTGGTATCGAGAGTACAGTGGAGAATCGACTATGGAAGCAGTAGAAAAGTATCAATAGTGTACTTGACGCCAAAGAAGTCTGCGATATGATCATTGTTCTACTGTGAACCGAGAGCGGAACCCAAGGATTCGTGGGGAGCATGAAAGGAATACTATGATAGGCATGTCCTGCATCTTCTTATCATCCACAATCCGCGGATGTATGTAATGTGTGGGAATGGGTGAAGATGACATTTGGGCTGTCTTGACACAGATAAGTACCGATAGGTGTTTCGGTATGTGAAACTGCGCGCCTTTCTTGATGTTAGTGATATTGACACATTGAAGTCAGGGTATTTCCTGCCCCTCCAGATCGACCCTTGGTATGCTGGGGAAGTGTGTTTTTGGAATCAGGCCAGTTGCGGCGGAATGACGGCAGCGCTGAGTGCTTGCAAGACGACCCACCGAACATGTTCAAGGTTCTAGGATGTTGATGAATGCATGATGGGGGATCCAGACCCCACCTTCTTCCGCGACGCTCTTCCTTGTGTTGCAAAAGGAGCGAATCACAAACGGGACGGTGAACACGAATAGAGATTAACACAGGCCGGGTAGATGCAGCAACAGCACGGAACACTGGCAGCGCCTGCACATCGATGGCCATACTATATCTGTGTATTGATGGGGCTCTATCCGTGTACGCTCGATTAGACTTCTGTCTAGTGTGCAGTGAAGTCGCGTGATTCGCTAGCATGGATTGAGAGGCCAGGTATGAGAGGCTCAAAGTCGGTATTAGTGGGCATGCAACTGGATGACCTAAGAAGGGAAGCCGACAAATATCCAATTAGAGAGCTTGGTATGATGATCAAAGGCGAGGTTGGCCTGTATTCCGAAAATCTCGGCAGTGGCGCGCCACTGGACGCGGGGGTTAGCGGAAAGGTTCCTGGGGGTCAGAGTTTTGCAATTGAGTGATGGCATCATTGTAAACCTTGCCATGGAGGTGATCACAGCACACTGTTTCTCTTACGCAGTGGTTTGAGTGCCGTGGACACATACTTGGCAACGTTCGCGCTTGGTGCAGAGGCCTAGGCTCCTCTTAGGTTGACAAGTGTTAGGTACCTAAGGTAAAGTGATGAGTTGGCTTCTTTGGACTCAAGACGACAGGCGTCCGCCAGCCCTACGTAGGCTTTGCAGTCAATGGCAGGAAGGGCCTTTCGTACAGAGTCTGCAGCGTACAGGCAGGTGGATCTTGTGCCCATTCGAGGCCTCTGGAGAGGTGCCCTGGTGGATGCAGGGTGGCGCTTCTCGGTTTGGCGGATTCTAGTCCGTATGCTAGCGCGCGCTGGCGTATGTGGAGCGACGACGCAGGCCATGGGGGCAGGCATTGTGCAGGCGATTCGCAGCGATAGGCTGCAGGCCCCTGGAAGTGCAGCGCACCAGGGTGCATCGTTTTAGATGAAAGCACAACGGCGCGGTTGCACCACAGCAAGCCGAGTCTTTCCGTCTGCGCCTGTCAGGGATCACATAGCGACCAGTGCCAGGGTGGATGAGAAAGGCAACTAGCCGTGGGTGAGGGACCCGTGCATTTGAGGGTGAGAGATGCTCCGGTACATCTCCCGTTGGAGTGAGTAGTTAGGTAGATATTCAGTACCCAGCCTACTACCGTATGCTGGGTATCTTGCATATATATATGTGTGTGCGTGTGTGTGTAAAGAATGGAATGCGAATAGCGGCAACCATGTTCACAAGAGAGAGAGTATGTGTGTATGTGTGTATGTGCCCGTGGCAGAACCGTGGGAGCAAGCTGGCCGTGTTCAAGGCAGCCGGCACCGGCTTGGTTACCGAAGGGGGGGCCACAGACGTGTCGAGGTCGGACGGATGGTCAAAGGTAGGTGGTAAGTACCTGTACCTACACGGCGCTCACCCGCTGCATAGGATGATAGGACCATAGGATCATAGCTCAGCGCTTGGTGTCGTCGTAGGCTTGTAAGAGTCCTAGCCTGGCGAGCAGGGGTCAGCTTGGCGATTGACGTTGCTCAGAAGGCGGCGAACTGACGGAGGCCTTCAGTGCACAGTGCGCAGTGCGTAAGTAGTGCTCAGTGCTCATGCTAGGTTGTTGGCTTGGGTTTGGGAGGGGTGGCCCCGTTAGCAAGAGAAATACCAACCAGCCCATCCTCGCCCAGACTACTTGATTGATATTCACTCCACAGTCCGCTTTTCCCCCTCCACTGGTGCCCCCCCGCTCCCTCCTACCTTTCCCTTCTCTTTTCTCACAACACAACACAATATAACAGGAAAGCTGCAATTCGGCTGCCCCTTTGAAATTCTGACCATAACTTGAAAGCACACCATCTTTCACCCTTCTCCCTCGCCTTCCCTCACAAACCCTTGAACCATCCCGCCTTCCGCCGAACTTGTATGACCGACTGGGCCCACTGTGCGCCACACCATTGGATCGACGCACGCACGCCCGGCTTCGCAACTGCGAATTCATCATACTCGCATTTCCCCTGTCTACCACGGCACACCAAATAATTGCAGTCATTCTGAGCCGGCAGATTTCTGCGCCCACCACTTCAGCCTTCTTAGCCTCCCTGACCGCCGCTCGCTCGCTTCGCAGTCGTTGTTATTATTTCTTCTTCGTCTTCTTGGCTTGGCTGTCCTGACGTTCGTTTGAACCCACACCGACCTGGTCATAGGTACACAAGTGGGTTGCCATTACTATTCCATACACACACACACATTGCACAATGGACTATTCACAGAACAACGACTTCGTCAACCCAGCCGACCTGTTCTCATACACACAATACACCGCCTTAGACACCCCAATCAAGACTGATCTCGACTTTCTCGACACCACACTGACGAGCAACGTTGATGACTGGTCCAACTCCAACGACCTCACCCATACCCATACCGATAGCGGCGTAGATCTACGGGGTTTCTACACATCAGGCCCAAGCTATCCTCGCGTCAAGACGGAAGACTTGGGTGACATCGAGAGCTTCCTCAATACCCCCTACTCCACCCCAGCGTCCAACTCATCAAATACACCTTCCCCACACAACGACATGATTTTCAGCAACGCCAACTCGCCGGGAGATTACACTCGCGACCAAAGCCAGACCAGCTCTCCGGAAGCCAACCACGACCTAACCTCCAAAGACTGGGACTTCCAGCCTATGACCGACGATGTAATCCTAATCCCACAGACAGTCGACCCGCCCAAGGTCTTCATCTTCGTCGACAAGACCAAGACCCGTGCCGAGACGCAAATCAAGACGCTGTTGGTCCTAGATCCCTTGCCACCCCAGGCTCAGTGGGTTCGCTTCCAACGCCACACCCTCTCCAAGTCAAAACAGCTCGCTACTAGCGACGAAATCGAGGCTAACGAGGACGGCGGTGCGTCGATTCGCGTGGACCTAACATTGGTGTGCGCGACAGCAGTAGAGAAGCAAGAAGGCTTGGAACGCGCCTTGCGACGTGCCAGAGGTGAAGAAGACATGCCGAGAAGACCACGTGGGACGCAAGTATCAGAAATTGACAAGGACGATGCTGTGCATCCCCAAAATGGTGGTGCAGTGGTCATCTGCGAAGGTTGCAAAGAACGCGAGCGAAAACGCTATGACCGCAAAAAGAAGCGCAATCAAGAAGAGGAAAACGAATGGACCAACTACGAAGACGATCGAATTATTATGATCAACGAGAAGGAGTTCAAACGCTGGCAGGAAGTCGAAGATCCGCAACATGGGCCAGATGCTAGAAAGGTCGAGTTCGCCATGCGGATAACATGCTACTGCAGACACCAAGAAGAGAAGAACCCGGTCGGCTACAAGGTCATCTTCACCTTCAGGGACGTGAAGAACAACGTGCTCGCACAAAAGGTGTCGGAGATCATCCAGATCACCGACGATCACAAAAATAGAGAGCTTCCTATGGCGGAAACTATTACTACCGATCTCGGCATCCACCCCCCAAACCGCCAGGAGAATCTACCTTGTCAATACAGCATCCCCATGTACAACTACCCTGATCAGACTGTCTATGGCATGTATTCACAGCCTACTACACCGATTGCACCTCAATTTGCAAACGCACTCTCTCCCATGGATACACTCTACTCCCATGGCGCTAATCCTGCTGTACCTCAGCAACCCTCTCATCAATCTGCCTTCACATTTGGTGCCGCGCCTATTGCAGCGCCTGCTCCCTCGTATGCAAGCCACCAGCGTTATCAGAGCTACTCCAACACGCCCATGCTCAGCCCCACAGAGCAATTCGCGGCTCCAGTTAGCTTTCCTCTACATCGGCCACACTCCATGGATAGCTTCTCTGCCGCTTTTGCTAACATGTATCCGCAAGCAAACCAGTACTCTCAGCCATTCGCTTCGCAACCACCGTCGCGTAACGTATCACGGCCAGCATCACCTTCTTGGGAACAAGGTGCTTCTCGATCAAAGAAGATGCGCGCGGTCCCGGGCTTCTTCATGGTGGAAGATCCCGATAATGAATGAGAGACTATGTTACGACGACACGAATTACGAATAAAGGTCCTCGAAGCAAGACCAGTTGGCATAACATTGGGCGGCGTTGTGTAGGCTTTTTTTTGGTTGTTTGGGCTTCTCCATATATCACCAAACGGCGGGCTTGCGTATCTGTCATAAGGCCGCCTAACACTTTACGGACGGGCAAGGGAAAAGGCACAATTGGGAACGTTCTTATTCTGTTTAGGTTGGTTTTTGGGGTATAGACCATTCACTTCACCACTACACTTTTAATCACTAGACTATATTTGATATTCTATGCTGTGGCTTCTCTCGCGAGGGCTCATTGAAATCAACTGATCAATCGATCAAATTGGAACTTGTCCTGATGTTGAAAGTTACCGAAAGCGCTGGGCATGATCAGGTTGAAGAGAGTGGCAGGCCGCACTTTCCCAAACAACAGCAGACCCAAGTTACGTAACATCATAAGTGAAGAATCCGAGTCCATCAACACTACATTGAATCCTGATCCTCCATTGAATTCACATTTCACCAACAGCTTAATGGCCTTATTCGCCGTGACGCATGCATGCATCAGCGCGAACCCTGTTGGTTGCATAAATCCCCTCTCCAACCTCGTATCAAGCGGGACGCCTCCGATTCGAAGAAGTCTCGCATCTCATCACGGCCCATACTATGTAGAGTGAGGGATCTTCGAATCAGCGTACGCGACTGCTCCAAGAGGGGAACTCAAATCCGAGTCCACAACGGTCACACATGACCGTTTATCCCCCGCCATACCAATTCAGCATCAGCCAAATCACAGCAAGTTTCCCCTCAACATTTAGTTACTCACCAGAGGAATGGGCCACCAAGATGACGCAAAAAGCAAGGGGAAATCCTCAAATCAAATTGCGTTGACTCCATGCTTGCAGCGAGCATGCTGATTTGGGCAGTTTCATCTGCTATTTAATCTAAAGTTCCGACACCACAGGGCGGGAAGCCGTCAATACGGAAATTAATATGTGTAGATAGTGGCGCGGGCGCGCAGTCGATAACGATTATAAGCAGGATAACTCTGGGCGCGTAGATGTTCAGGTACGCGAGCATGACTGGCATGACTGGCATCAAATCACATGAATTCTGCTCAACACAAATGGTTGCAGCACATGTTGAATTGCGGGGAGCATGCTTCAATTTCATTTGATGAAAGACAAAACAGGCGTGTAATGCAAGGCCGGCAAGTACCGCTGTGGTTTGTTCACATCGCAAAGTATTTCTTTTGTGGAGTTGTTGATTGCCCCCTATTACACGAACGCATGTTGTACAACCCATCCACACTTTATTCCAACGCCCCCCCCCCACCCCCCGCTCCAACTTCACATGCATACGGGGCAAGGTAGGTTGGCATCGTTCTAGGCCGGCCCGCCTTATGCACCGGGATTGCCGTTAAAAACTTTCCTTGCAACGGCCCGAGGCCGCGCTCCCATGTATTCAGTGGGGTGCCACCCGGCACGGCTGACACATGTAAGTAAAGATGCGAGACACTCATCGGTTTTTGGCATGCAACATCGCCATCTACACATGCTGCTATGCAGAGTACCATGATCGCCGGTCCCGAGCGAGTGTTCGTAGCGTCATTCAAGAGAGTAGATACTGCTCAGGCTAAAAGCCAGCAGCACCAGCTTTTCTGTACTCCTCAAAGCTGCTAACTTGCTCGTTGGTCGAGTCTTCCTTGCTTCGAAGCTGCTCATCCCACGCCTCCTCCTCTTGGGTCAACGTCGCCTGGAATGCTGCCGCTTGTCCGCGGTGGAAGTACAGGGGTGCACATTTGAGAAGTGCAGCATCCTGGGTTACGAGGATGTGTTTCACTGCCGATCCTGCCTTTTTATCAGTCTTGTTGTGGATATATCGGTGAGATGGAAAATGAATCTTACCTGGTGTTTCGTACTTGGCTTGCAGCAAGAGGTGGTCGACGACATGGCGTAGTCCGCGGGCACCTGTTCCCATTTTACTTGCTTTGCGTGCAATCTCCCGTAGAGCGCCTTGGGCAAAGCGGAGCTCAATATTTCTGAGGAAGAATTTGTGTTCCTCCTGTCGGACAAGACTGTCTTTAGGCTCGGTTAAGACGCGCACCAATGCTTCTTCATCCAGAGCTGCTACAGCACAAGTTGTGGGTATCCGTCCAATCAACTCAGGGATTAACCCAAATTTTTGTAAATCGATAGGCTGTACGTGATCAAGGACGTTGACCTTTAGCTCTCGAGAAGGCGGCCTGACACCGAACGGGTTGGGTTTCTCTGGCTCTGGTGGCACAAAGAACGGGGTATCCTTGCTAAACATGACAGCCTCTGCCCCTTTTAACATCACCCCGTCCGCAGCTGCATGGGCCTTGGAAGACCGAATAGACGCCCCAAAACCCATGCCACCCATTGCCTTTCGGTCCAGGATGATCTTGTGCAGATTTGCAAATGCGCCTGTGCAGATGAAGAGTATGTTGTCAGTCCGGACATTGAATATCTCACCCTTGGCACCAGGCGGGTTCGCGCTGCCTCCAGAGCTATCATGTGGGTTTCCTCGCCCTGAGACCCCACCTGGACCTCTTCCTGCGTTTCGCTCTGGCTTTGCTTGTACCTGCACCGTTGTACCTTCGATGATCTTGAGCAGTGCTTGTTGTACACCCTCTCCGCCAACGTCCCTGCCATACGATATCTTTGCACCAGCGACTTTGTCAATCTCATCTAGGACTATTATGCCTTGCTCAGTAGCTTCAATGTCATAGTTTGCGGCGGACAAGAGGCGAGCAACGCAAGACTCGACGTCGTCACCAATGTATCCAGCTTGTGTGAAGGTGGTGCAGTCGGACATGGATATGGGGATGCCGAGTGTCTTTGCCAATGTCTTGCACATGAGTGTTTTGCCTACACCCGTCGGACCTAGTATCATGACATTGGATTTCTCCAACAGTAGTTCATGCTCACTTGTCTCGAGTAACGGCTCGGTTTCTGTTCGCGTCGACGAGGGTGGGACGTATGACGGGGAGTCATTGTATGCATGAGATTCACCATGATTGTAAATTTCTACGGTCGGCTGCTGGCCTGGGAATTCATCTGGTCAGGTTAGACACTTTGAACCTCGCAAGGTGGACGACGAATCAGCAATGCAGTGGAATTGGAGCTACCTTCTACAGGATGTCTGAAGGCTGAGCCTCTCCTCTGCGCCTGCGCTTCTAATCTAGCCGCTTCATCTCGCCGTCTCTGGTTCTCTTGGTTCCGCAGATAATGCTCATGGACCGCGACACTGAGCACTATTTTGGCGCGCTCCTGGTCTACAACAAACTGATCCAGATGCTGTCTCAGCGCCTTGGGTGTGATATGACTCTGCCCCACATTGCTCGTGCCTCCCAGCGGACCTCTTGTTGGCTGATCAGTCTCATAAAAGGACGAGAAGCCCTGTCCACTGAAGTCAGAACGGTGATAAGACGAGTGGTGGGGGCTTCGAGTGAAGAAGGTACGGCGTCCTATGCTGTATAGAGCGAGATAGGACGCCCGAGCTTGCGGCGAGACAACAACAGCGAGAGTTCGCCTAAGAATCATGGTGAATGCGAAGATCACGCGACAAGGCTTCACATTGCTGCTACACTGAGCTGAGAGGTGACGATGATAAGTGGCAAGCTCACCGCATTGAGCCGACGTGACATGTGCGGGGCAGCTTCCGGGGACAAGTGCGCCACCTCTCGGTCCGTCTCCTCACCAGCCAGACAGACTAGACGAACACCATCTTTACTGATAACCCTCACTGTAGAGTCCTAGTTCTCGTGTAGACGGTGACGGTCGTATTTGAGCACTCTAGGGCACATACTTGTCTGTGCGCGCGAATTGCAGCGCAAATCTGTCCGGGTGCTGTGCTGTAATGGGTGGTGTTGGGACGAATAGCGCGGCCGCGTTGCCGTTTGGCGATAGTGCACGATGACGTTGAGCTGGGATAAGCGATGGCATGTTTTGGTTGAGATGTGCGGCTCCCAGCAATGCTAGGGCAAAGACCCCGCAAATGAATTCTCTGAGGCTGCTTCAGTTTCTGTGTGACAGACTAGCCATTATTTTTGGTTAAAAAGAGCAGTGCTTCTGCACGTACCCGTTGCAAACTACAGCAAACTTCGCCCTGCACCATCTTCGATTCCTCCTGTCCCAACACGATGGAGCTCAACAAAGCTTCAGCAAACTCGACCCTCTCTGGGGCGCCGGGCGATATCCCTAATGACGGCACAGGTAGAGATACTGGAGCTGTGGTTTCAAGGGCAATTGACTGATACACATATGTAGGCATAATCCAGATGGATGGTTATCTAGAACCATTCAAAGGCGCACTGCAGAGCCGTTTTGCGAAAGCACAAAAATGGATCAAGACCATTAACGAAACAGAAGGCGGACTGGACAAGTTTTCGAGAGTAGGTATTCTTCGTTTTGCTACAGTTGGTCGCAAAGCTGATTGCATTTGAAGGGATACGAGACATATGGATTCAATGTCCAAGCAAATGGCGATGTTGTATACCGCGAGTGGGCGCCCAACGCCCTGCGAGCATATCTCATTGGCGACTTCAACAACTGGGACCGTGATGCGACTGAAATGAAAAAGAATGAATTCGGCGTCTTCGAAGTCACAGTACCAGGCAAAAACGGTCAACCCACGATTCCACACGACTCAAAGATCAAGGTATGTTTGCTACACTGAGACAGAGTGTACGTAGTTGACAATTATTACCAGGTATCTTTTGTCGTTCCAAACGATCACGCCCGCCAGGAGCGCCTCCCAGCCTGGATCACCCGAGTGACACAGAAGCTCTCCGTTTCCCCCGTCTACGATGCGAGATTCTGGAACCCCCCACAAAAGTACGTCTGGAAGAACAAGCGACCACCGCAGCCCAAGAGCGCTCGAATCTACGAAGCCCATGTCGGTATCTCCTCTCCAGAGCCGCGCGTAGCAACCTACACGGAGTTCACGGCCAACATCCTGCCGCGAATTAAGCACTTGGGATACAATACTATACAATTGATGGCTGTCATGGAGCATGCATACTATGCCAGTTTCGGATACCAGATCAACAGCTTCTTCGCAGCAAGCAGTCGGTACGGCCTCCCAGACGATCTGAAGGAGTTAATTGATACTGCTCATGGCATGGGCATCACAGTCCTCTTGGACATGGTGCACAGCCATGCGTCGAAGAACGTTCTAGATGGCCTGAACATGTTTGATGGCAGCGATCATCTGTATTTCCACGAGGGTGCAAAGGGTCGACATGAGCTGTGGGATAGCAGACTTTTCAACTACGGCAGCCATGAAGTTCTGCGCTTCCTCCTGAGTAACCTGCGTTTCTGGATGGAAGAGTATCAGTTCGACGGCTTCCGTTTTGACGGTGTCACGAGCATGCTTTATACCCATCACGGTATTGGAACGTAAGTTTCGACCCATCTTGTATTCTGGCAAATACTGACAGTTCTAGGGGATTTTCTGGTGGATACCACGAGTACTTCGGCCCCTCTGTTGATGAGGAGGCTGTTGTGTATCTTATGTTAGCGAATGAGCTGCTGCACCAACTCTACCCTGGTGTTATTACCATTGCGGAAGATGTATCCGGTATGCCAGGTCTCTGTGTGTCACTCTCGTTAGGCGGAATAGGATTCGACTATAGACTGGCCATGGCAGTACCTGATCTCTTCATCAAGTGGTTGAAGGAGAAGCAAGATATTGACTGGGATATGGGCCGCCTTGTGTTTACTCTAACCAACAGAAGGCATGGTGAGAAGACCATTGCGTATGCGGAGAGCCACGACCAAGCGTAAGTCATGAAAGCCCGCAGATATGTGCCGCAGCTAATACTTGTCAGACTTGTTGGAGACAAAACTCTACTCTTCTGGCTCTGCGACGCGGAAATGTACACAAACATGTCCGACCTCTCAGAATTAACGCCCGTCATCGACCGCGGACTATCCCTCCACAAGATGATCCGACTAATCACCCACGGCCTCGGCGGCGAAGGCTACCTAAACTTCGAAGGCAACGAGTTCGGCCACCCAGAATGGCTCGACTTCCCCCGCGAAGGCAACGGCAACAGCTTCACCTACGCTCGCCGCCAATTCAACCTCGTAGATGACCATCTCCTCCGCTACAGGTATCTCAACGAATTCGACAGCAAAATGCAATGGACCGAAGAAAAATACGGTTGGCTCCACTCCCCACAAGCCTACGTCAGCCTCAAGCACGAAGGCGACAAAATCATCGTCTTCGAGCGCGCAGGCCTCCTCTGGATCTTCAACTTCCACCCACAGAGCAGTTTCACTGACTTCCGTGTGGGCGCCGAGCAAGAAGGCACCTATCGAATTGTGCTGAGCACCGATTCAAAGGCGTTTGGCGGCCATGGCAATGTCGATGAAAGTACGCGGTTTTTTACCACGCCGTTTGAGTGGAATGGTAGGAAGAACTTTTTGCAGGTTTATGTGCCGAGTCGGACGGCGATTGTGCTGGCTTTGGAGAGTACGTTGTGAGAGGGGTGTTGGTGGGTTGCATTGGTGTGGACAAAATATGTAGTTTAATTTTATAAAAACGGATATGATTTGGGATTCTGATCATTGATGTTTGTGTGAGTGTGAGGTTTTATTTAGTACTTAGTTGTTGAATTCGTCATTAGCTGTTGGGCAAGATACTAGGATTTGGTTGTGGTGGTGGGGGAAGGGCTGTTGCTTGGTGATGTAATGTGTTGTATCTTCAGGTTACCTATGTGTATTCGTATTTGCCTTGTGTGCATAGCGCACTAATATCTTGTTGTTAGTATCAGCCTATTTTTCGTGATTCGACAAATACAGGTTGTTGATGTCTTGTAACATGCCTGCCACTACCAACTCGACCTTAAGTTGCTCTGATACAAGGTGTTGTGCTTGGAGATGGTAAAATGAGAACCGGTAAGCAATTGTTAAGGTTACATTGGTATTTACGCTAACTGGAGATACTATTTCAGCTTTTATCTTGACATGCAAGGCACAATTGCGCGACAAGACGCAATTGTTGGTCAATGTCTTAAAGGCGATGACGCAAATATAAATGCTGGTATTGGAGTGGTTAGTAGGGCTAATCGCAGTATGAATTAGGATATTGAGATGCGGAATATATATCAGCTTTTGTTCCTGTTTTCCTTGATAGTAGAGTGAGCAGCGGTGCTCGTGGAGCTAGCATGTTACATAATTGGTGGAGTAAAACGAAATCATTGTAGTAATGCACATATTTTTTTCTATTGCGTGCTTTTAGCCAACTACAAAAGGATAAAAAGGATTACTCAAAATAGTAGCTATAGTATACTATAGTCAGTAAAGATGTTTTTTGACTGATAGTAAGTAGTGCTAGAGCAACCCAGTCTTTTTTAGTGGTACGATTATATAGATGATAATATATTGTATTCATCTAGTATTAGTATTAGAAGGGGGAACTTAGCAGCTTCTTCAGTCTACCGACAGACGTGCTGTGGAAAGTATTTGACATTTTGGTGGGGACTATTTTCCGGCTTTGGGGAAACTGTTCGGAGAGATTCGGACAGCTGGGAGGGCATAGGCGGCCTCTTTCCTTGAAAACAACAATGCAACCAAAAAATATCAACATAAACTTTACCAGAATTCTAGAAGACGATCCTATAGTATCAAAGATTAGTGCATTCAATTACTGGTCAGAAAGTGCAAATGACAGCTTCACGTTCTCGTTGCTAGGAGCCACCGCACGGATCGCTTCATGATCGCCAAAAGCAGTTAGCCACCTAGCAGACCAAATCTGCAGAGCAGAGCTCTCTTCAACACCTCCAACCATCTCTCCACTCCCCACCACCACATCCCCGTCCCAACGTCTCAATCATGCTGAAGAGGTGAGCCCACGACCACAGGATTGCAATTGATGATGACACGAGGGCTAATTCGATGAAATCATAGCGGGATCCTGCGCGCGAGCGCCAGCCTCCGCCGCCCGGCGACTGTCCGCAGCGCCTTCCAGCCTATCAGGAAGAACATTGCGCCTGCATTGAGCGCTCGATTTGCGAGCACCGATGCCGCAAAGGATGGCAAGATTTACCAAGTCATCGGAGTACGTGGGCATTTTGCTAGGTTGCAGAAGAGGTGTAAAGCTGACTCTTCATTTAGGCCGTTGTCGACGTCAAGTTCGATACCGAGCAGCTCCCATCGGTACGTTCTTGGTCCTGAGCTCGGGTTGTTGGTGTTGGACTAACGATGGCTTCAGATTCTCAATGCCTTGACAACCGAAAACAACAAGACTGCTTTGACCTTAGAGGTAGCGCAGCATTTGGGAGAAAACATTGTCAGGTGTATTGCTATGGACGGTACTGAGGGTCTTGTTCGAGGCGCCAAGGTCACCGACACTGGCGCACCCATCAAGATTCCCGTCGGTCGCGGTACCCTCGGTCGTATCATGAACGTCACTGGTGATCCCATTGATGAGCGTGGTCCCATCAAGGCCACCAAGTTCGCTCCTATCCACGCCGACCCTCCGGCGTTCACTGAGCAGTCTACCTCAGCCGAGGTGCTCGTCACAGGTATCAAGGTTGTCGACCTGTTGGCTCCCTACGCCCGTGGTGGAAAGATTGGTCTCTTCGGAGGTGCTGGTGTCGGAAAGACTGTCTTTATTCAGGAACTGATTGTAAGGCAATTGGAGCAGCAAGAAACGGACGGTAGCTAACTGTGTGGCAGAACAACATCGCCAAGGCTCACGGTGGTTTCTCCGTTTTCACTGGTGTTGGTGAGCGTACCCGTGAGGGTAACGATCTGTACAAGGAAATGCAAGAGACCTCAGTCATTCAGCTGGATGGCGAGTCTAAGGTTGCGCTTGTCTTTGGGCAGATGAACGAGCCTCCTGGTGCCCGTGCACGTGTTGCACTTACAGGTTTGGTAAGTCTATACAACACCCTGATGGCTTCAACATGATCTTAATCACGTTTTATAACTTGCTAACGTAAGCTAGACAGTAGCTGAGTTCTTTCGAGACGAAGAGGGACAGGATGTGTTGCTCTTTATCGACAACATTTTCCGTTTCACTCAGGCAGGTTCTGAGGTGTCTGCTCTGCTTGGTCGCATTCCTTCGGCGGTCGGTTACCAGCCCACACTCGCAGTCGACATGGGTGTTATGCAGGAACGCATTACCACCACTTCCAAGGGTTCTATTACCTCCGTCCAGGCTGTCTACGTGCCTGCTGATGATTTGACTGATCCCGCCCCTGCAACCACCTTTGCCCATTTGGACGCCACCACTGTCTTGTCCCGTGGTATCTCCGAGCTAGGTATCTACCCAGCTGTCGACCCTCTCGATTCCAAGTCCCGTATCCTTGACCCCCGTGTCCTAGGAGACGACCACTACAACACCGCCACCCGTGTCCAGCAGATTCTCCAAGAGTACAAGTCGCTCCAGGATATCATTGCCATTCTCGGTATGGACGAGTTGTCTGAGGCTGACAAGCTTACTGTCGAGCGTGCCCGTAAGATTCAGAGATTCTTGAGCCAGCCTTTCGCTGTCGCCCAGGTCTTCACTGGTATTGAGGGTCAGCTTGTCGACATCAAGGAGACCATCCGCTCGTTCAAGGCTATCCTGAACGGAGAGGGTGATGACCTTCCTGAGGGTATGTTTCCCATTCATTTATTTACCGCATCGAATAGGGCTAACACGAAACAGGTGCTTTCTACATGGTCGGTGATCTCGCATCAGCACGCGCCAAGGGTGAGAAGATTCTTGCTGAGCTCGAGAAATCATAGACACCCGGTGTGGTGGATGAGATATGAGAGTCGGCCACGGTGTCGAAGGCGCTCTGCTGATAGTCTCGCTTTGTACAAAATATATACCTCAAAATGTGGGATTGTAAGCGGGTGCTTGCGGGGACCTGGCTTCATTTGTAATCTATCTTGCATGCAAAGAGCCCGTTTTCACATGTTCAACTATTTGTCCCTTGCCTGTCCATTGTAGTGACCAGTGATGTTTTGATTAGAAATGAGTTAAATGACTTATGTCTTGGTAAATAGACGTAAAGCGTGCTTTGGCTATTTTTCAACTAAGTCATTCCCCTTTTTTTTCGATCAACTAACACAATGCTACGTCCTGGGAAATGGGCTGCTGGTTGTTGTGTTAGTATCTATACCAATGTCGATAGTGTGGACAATACCACCATCAATGAATCTCGAAAGAAGAGTAAACATAAATATATTTTACAGCAAAAACCATCCAACCATCTATCGTAGCACTGCGACCGCATTCGCAAGACGCCAATCCATGCAATTTGATCACTATAAAACCGCATCTGCAAAACCCAAATGCTAAACCAACGCCAATCAATCTTTTCCCTCAAATAACCGAGCTTGAGAAAAGGGATAAATGGGTTGTAGTGACATATGTCTCAACGCCTGCCACCACCACCGCCCCGGCCCTTGATCTGTTTGAGGATATCCACATTGCCCGAGCGATTGCGGCCGCCTTCGTTGAAAACAACGTTGCTCTTTGGCGCGATAGTGTATGTCGTGGGACCGGATTCCATTCTCGCACGTTGAAAGGCCTTGGGTGCTTCGAGGGCTTTTTTCCTTGCGGCGGCGTCTTGGGCTGCTTTGCTTGTTGCTGCAGTACGGGGGGCGGCGACTTTGCTGTGTGGTTGTTAGTAGGGTGTGGAAGGGGGAGGACAGGGGAAAGACGTACGAAGGATCGTAATCGGCTTGTGCGAATTCTTTCTTGCGGTAGTCGTCTGTGCGTCTGAGGATGGGTCTTGTCCAGTCTGTGAAGAGACGCTCGGCTTGTCGTTTGATGGTCAATTCGGGCTTTTTGCTCTTGATGTAGAACATGATTACTTTGCCGATTCCGGAGGCTACTAGTGTGTCCTTGTTGATTGGTAACTTGGCCAGTGACGCGAATAGCTCTTTCTGAATGTCGTAGGCGGGGAGACTGCCGTCGCTCAGGGGCTCGAGGAAGAAGCGGACGGATTCTAGTAGGTTGACTTCAGGGTCCACGATGGTGTCTCGTAGACTGTTTTTATTGAGCAGGGCAACAACCTCTGGGAGGAGTTTTAGTTTGTGACGGGCGGGCTCGTTGCGTTTTCGGCCTTCGTTGTCGGCTTCGGCTGCTTGGGCCATGCGGCGGCGCATTTCTTCGATTTCTTGGTCGGCCATTTGCTCGAGATCGATGCCATCCTTCTTGCGGCGGCGCGTGGAACTGCCCTTGACGAGCGCGTTGATCTGACGGTCGAGGGCGCGCTTTCGGCCTGCAAATGCGTGTCAGTGATAGCCATGATGGTGCTTAAGCAAGGAGATACATACGCTCCTCTGGCGTGAGGTTCTCCTCTGCATCGTCTGGACTCGCGGCTCGCACTCTGCCTTCCTTTTTCGATCGCTTGCTCTTGCGTAGGCCGTCATCGACAATGTCACCATCCTCGCCATCCTTCTTCTTGCGACGCGGCTTATCCGCCCTCTTCTTCTTTTTTTTTGGCTCGTCACCCTCGCCTGCGGGGCGCTTGCGCTTGTGCACACCAATCTGCTTGACTGTGTCCTCGTCAATGGCTGGGCGTTCTTCAATCGCGATGTTGCTGGCATCGAATTCGCCGAATCGTTCGTCGAGCTGGTCGTCATCTAGCGCGTCTGATAGAGCGGACTCGTTGTCTGAAAGGCCAGCCTGGAGGTCATCATCATCAGGCATCTCGTCCTTGTCTTCTGTCGCTTCCATATCTTGATATGGCTCGGCAACGGCAGCATTAGGGACAGAGTTCTCCTCGTCGATTTCTGGGCGCAGCGGGTCTTGGGGGTCTTTGCCAGCTTCAGGTAAGGGCGAGTTGGAGTGACTCTTGTCAAATTCCACGTCTTCCATGGCGACTGCTACGGATATGTGAAATTTTTTGTATTTGCGGGTATCTTCAAATGGGTGAAAGGGGTATAATAGAGTTGTGCGACAGTCACAAAGAAGTTTGTAAAGTTCAAGGGCAATCGCGACTGTAATGACGCTAGGAGTAAGAGGTGTTGGGTCCGTGCACACCCTTCCGGTCTCATTTGATAAAGCAACCAACACCGACTCTCACCTTCCCAACCTTCCACATATTCTTTTCCCTCACTGCTCACCTTCGACACTGACCGCCCCCCCCCCCCCCCAGCCGTAGACTTCTCTCAGCATCATACTCTCGCCCATTCACCAACACAGGCGCCGGCGCTGTGCTGTGCTGTGATAGCTTCGTCAGCTCTGTTTGTCCTACACACACCCGCCGCCTGCTCACCTGATCAGCTTAGCAAGTTCTTTGACTTGTGCTTCTGGTTCTGCTTCAGCTTCGGCTTCTTTGATACACATAGCAGGTGCACATTATTTTTGCCCACATCAGTTGGCTTGGAGGAGAAGGAGGTGCACATTGTGGTGGAGTGCAGTTACTAGAGGAGCCTAAGTGTATTCACTGTCCTAGCTGTACAGGCGCAGTCTGCTCGCGGCACAGTCCGTTGAGATCATAGCTAGTATCAACAGAAACACTGTCTTCCGTGTGTTTGTTCGTCTGGCATTCAAGACCGGCCTGTCCTGGATCGCGATTCATCAACCACCAAGCAAACTGCTTCATCTCCTTTGTCTTGCGCGCGCGCCTCATATCTAACCTAGCATTCCCCTTCCCTCCCCCTATTCATTTGACCCCACCAACTACTTGCCCATCATGTCATTGCCAGCTGCTGAAGTGGCAGCCGACTTTCGAGACGCGCTGCAGGATCTGAGGATGAACAGTCGACCAGAGATTAGCAATCTAACACTCATCGCCAAGGAGAATACAGAGTATGCACAAGCTATATCAACAGAGCTCGAACAACACATCAAATCAGTAAGACATAGATATGAATGCTGCATGCCCACTCTGTCCATGTCACTGACATGCATAGACGCGCCCCGAATTCAAGCTCCCAGCCTTATATGTGCTCGATTCCATCGTCAAGAATGTCGGTACTCCGTATACCGTCTACCTGGGTCGTAACATGTACAGGACCTTTATGGACGCCTATTTGGTCATGGATCAGGGTACTCGAAAAGCCATGGAGGGTTTGCTGAGGACGTGGAAGCAGCCAGTGCCTGAATCCATGGATCATCGCCCTGTGTTTCCTGCAGACGTGACAAGGGACATTGAGAATGCTCTCGCTAAGATACGAACTGCTGTTCAACAACAGGTCCAGCGTCCACAGCATGCCCTACCTGCTCGTCCACCCACCACTCTAGGGTGGAGGGAGACGCCGACTCCTCCACAAAATGCCCCCCATTTTGCGGCGCCTAATGACCCACGCACCCGACCGGTGAGTCCATTCCTAACATCAATCATGACTTTCCATGTAAACCCCAACTAACCTTATAATACCAGGGCTTCCCATCGACGCCGCAATATGGTGCCACACCGCCAATGGCCTTTCAACCCCAGCAGGCGTTACCTATGTCTTCGCTTGATCTGGCTGACCTAAAAACTGAAATCACACAGTTAATCGCAACTACTCAGACCCGATTTGCAGTCAATTACACTGATGCGTCTATTCGTAAGACATTAGAGGCTCTTCTTGGGCTCAAGCATATCCTCGACACCCAGACACTGCCTCCTCAGCAACTGGAGGCAATCCGTAAGCAGATTCAAGCGTTAGCACCACCCCCAACTCCTACCCCACTTCCGGTAGGATATCCACCCACAACATTTGCCCCTCCAACCCCTGGATATTCTTCGCAGCCAGCAATGGCGTCGAGCCTTCCTCTACAGTTTCCTCCAACAGGAGCTCCACCAAACAGTCTCCCACCCAGTGTCGCACAACTTCTCGCTAGCTATAGACCGCTGACGCAGCACACCCCCCAGCCCGCACCTACACCTACTCCTGCAGCTCCCTCTCTTGCAGACTTGCTTAGGCGTGTAACATCCCCTGCGCAGTCAACACCACCCGCAGCAGCGGCGCCGTTTCAACCCCCTCCTTTTCAGTTCCCCATACCTGTGTCGACACCAATGACAATACCACCAGTGACTACACCAGTTCCATCTAGTACACCTGCTGCCAACCTCGCTGCATTACTTTCCCAATTCAGCAAGCCAGCGGCAGCACCACCAGCCTCACAATCCTCGCTTCTTCCGCAAATGCCAGTTCCGCAAATGCCTCCACAGCCAGCAGCTGCGCTACCTGCTCCCGGTACTGCTGACTGGCTTCTTAAGGCACTCAGCGGCGTTCAGGGTTTGCCCCCCAATGGAGCTCATATCGCTTCCCAACCGATGACTCGTCAGACTTCTGCACCTAATAACATTGTCGACCAGATCGAGCTCACTACTGCCTCGATGAAAAAGCCGCGATTTCACCTAATCAACCGTCTCTACGACGCGAAGCCGAATATTTGCGCTACCTGCGGACGACGTTTTGACGCCACAAACGAAGGCAAGGAGAAGAAAGCGCGACACATGGACTGGCACTTCAAAGTCAAGGATCCGGACGCTAGCAAGCGTGGGGTACATCGCAGTTGGTACATTGGCGAAAAGGAATGGATTGATTACCAAGAGGTGGACGAGACAGCTCCACCAAATGAAAACGGCGTCACCTCGACCGCCAACAAACCGAAGAAGCAAGCTAAAGATCGCTACATTAGTGTTCCTCAGGACCCCACACTTCAGCATTCTCCGTGTCCCATTTGTCAGGAGAAGTTCGAGACGCAGTGGAATGTTGATGCCAACGATTTTGTTTGGATGGATGCGTTACAAGTCGGTGGCAAAATCTATCACGCGACCTGCTTTGAAGAATATAGCAAGGGTGCTGGAATACCAATGCCTGGCACGCCGGATTCTGTACTGGGAAAAAGGAAAGCTGATCTAGGAGGAGATATGGAAGGAAAAAAGGTCAGGGCTTACTGAGTAAGAGGATTTTGATTTAGATGGTAGCATTCGGGAAGAGTAAACACCTCGGTGTCATATTTACAGCGTACAAACGGGTTTTTGATGCATAGCGCGGCGTTTTGGTGGACTTATCTCAGCTTTATTTTGCATGGCGTGGCATAGTTAAAGTGGTGGTTTTAGGTAGACAAATGAGCATGAACGATTGATCAATCAATCTAAAATACGCACCGTCGGTCCTGCTCTCTCATCTTAAACTAGTCTAACTGTCCATTGAGTAGTTTAGTCACTATTCAATCGGGCCGCCATCAACTATCAAGTATCAACTCCAATCACCCTTCCCCACACGGTCCACTCATTTCTCTCCACCCTCCTGCCCATCCAAAACCTCCTCCACAACAGTCCCCTGCACCCTCTCCGCCCCCCTCGCCCTACCCGTCTCAAAAAAATCCATCAACCCATTCACCTGCCCATCATCCTTGGGATCAATCGCGCCTTCCTGAACAGCAAGTTGAAGCGCCTTCATATGACCCTCCTCATCATCATCATACTTAATCACAATCCTTTTCTGCCTCGTTTCAGACGTCGCTACTGCGTTGGGTGAAGGTGCTTCTACCTTTGACGACGAGGTCTCTCCTTTGCTGTCAGCACGTGGTTTACGATGGCGGTTCTTGTGCACTATGTGCTTTTGGGATGGGCCTGGGGCGCGAAGGACGTCGGTGGTTGAAGTAGTGGCTTTGGAACGCTGTTTGGCGATCATGGCTGCGCGCTTGGATAGGCCTGTGTTTTGATCCTGGGTGCTTTCGGGATGTGTGGTGGCACTGGTGTTGTCGTCTGCAAGGAGTGATGGGGCTGTTGCAGACACGTTGTGTGAGCTCTGATAGAGCGCTTGCTCGGAATGGATGAGCTGGGTCCCGTTGAGGGTGTCAGAGTTATGTATGAGAGGATGCTTGGGTTGCTGGGCCTGCGTATCGGGTTCAGATGAGGGTGGGGCTGGGTGAGACGTGGGCGAGTCTTGCCATGCAGCGATGGAAGCATGGAGATGGGGTGGAGCGTTTGCCATCACGAACGGGATTGAAGTGACGCCCTCACGCCGATAGTGAGTCCACTTGTTGAACTGATATTCCATATCTGCGAGTGCAAGAGTAGGATCATCATCCTGTTCGCGTTCAAGTACCTCCCGCTTCGGCGACGGCGACACATTGAATTTGATGGATTCGCCTTTGACGTGGGCCAGCGTGAACGAGGATTTGATCTGCGATGGAGCAGAGGAGTCCTTGAAAAAAGGCGGTTCAATTGCCCAGCCGGTGCTGTTGGAAGGAAAGAGTGGAATCGTTCTGAGCTTCTCAATATCAAAGATTGGGTCGTTACTGAGAATAGGTAATTCGTTGCTTGGTGGTGGCTTGATATGCTTTCGAAGCCATGTGTACGCCTCAGCCTCCATAGATGAGTGGAACTGTGCAGGGCCCGCCATGTTGTTACAGGTGGTAGATGCGGTGTAAGAACTTGGACGTAAAATTGAGTAAAAAATAAAGCTGTGACTGTTGTCTTAGCGAAGATACATTCACGTGCCTAGTGTTGCCCCTAGTGGCTGTGTGAAGCCAGAGTGAAAGAATAGTCATCAAGTGAATGGGGAGTGTGACTCTTGGCGCTCGCTGCACAGAGAACGATATCATTTTAATATGTTACAGCACACCAGCACCCGAGGTTATCACTATGATATCTCCTATATACAGAGATGATGCTTAGTGTGAGTCCGTGATGTCACGAAAAACGGATAACTTATCAAATTTGAAGAACAACGGGACTAGACCGCCGCGCTGAAGCCAAGCTCATATAGATATCCTAAGATGAGCCGACCATGTTGAATTACATGGTTAGGATCAATGTGCTCGATGGTATCATTTGCGGTGTGGATGTGCGGGTTGCGGTATTCGAATGCAGCTTCAAAAACGAAGGAGGCAGGGAAACCGTTCCTGGTTGCGGAACCGTGGTCAGAGCATGCATATCCACACTGGCTCTCAACATAGGTGATTTCAGTGTACTATCCCGGCGTAAGCAATATAGTCTCGCAAACATCATTCTCAATTGCTTACCTTCTTGATGACGCGACCAAGGAATTCATTCAGGGCTGCGTTGGTGAAGTCGGTGATCAAACCGAAACTCTCTGGCTTGCCGGCAGCAAGTGTGGCCTTGGTATAGCCGACCATATCCTGTTGCAGCATGGCCCAGACATCGCGATTTGCAGCCGCATACTGGGTGAATATGTCTTGCGAACCACGTAGACCACCCTCTTCCGCCGCATACCAGTGGAACTCAATAGTGTTTTCTAGGGTTCCTGGGGCAAATGCCTGATCAGAAAGCAGGACGCGCAGTGCCTCTAGAATCACAAACGAGCCGGTGCCGTTGTCATCGACACCAGGTGCGCGGCCGTTGAGGCGGTTCGCACTGTTGACTGAATCAAGGTGTCCTCCAATGATGACAGTCTTGGTGCTGCGGCCAGGCACCTTTACAATAACGGAATTCTGAGGAAAGTTGGGATGAGGAAACAATTCAGCAGTGATACCGGTCTTCTTCCCCGCATCAACAACGGCTGCCACTTGACTGAACAACCATCTTGCTGCCTCTGCACCTGTCTCTGTCTCAGAAAATCGTGTGTGGAACTTGGAGTACTGCTCGAGGTTCTTCTTGATGTTGTCCCAGTTGAGGTTGGGAATAAGACGCTGGATGTTCTCCGCATACTTGAATTCTGTAGGATAGGGAGGCTGCACCTGTAGAGCACGAACTTCGGTGTTGAAGTCAGTAATATCGAAGAAGTGGCTTCCACAACCTCCGCTCTATGATTTGGTCAATGACTTGATTACACAGCAATTTGGGCTACTTACTGATGAGAGCTCCCATCGCTCGTCTTCAGTAATTTGCCGTGTGACACCTGGAGCAACCTCAATGGTGATGGATCTGGCTTTGATCTGCTCTGGGGTCGCAAACACAGCTGTTGCGCAAGTTGCAGCGAGGATGGTGGTAAGAGCTTTCATGGTGATTGTTTGATACTCGAGCATGCAAGTAGAGCTCGAAGTAAGAAGGTAGACCTTGGGAATATATAGTTCGTATTGTGGTCAGTTTCGGACCGCGCCTTGCCAGGTTCGTTATTGAAGAATACCAAGCCTGCCGATGCACAGGAGCACTGCATTATAGCCAATCAAAGCTTCTGCCCGTCTTGTCCCTACAGATAATTCTTGACGGCTTCCTGATAGGGACTAGCGTTAACTTACCAATGAAGCTACTTTACTCCAGGAACCAGGTCAAATTTCATTGCGGTCCTACAGGTCTTGGAGACGACGGGGAACCCAAAAATCACGCGCTAATCAAGTCGCTCGCATGTTTAGGACCGAAATCTCAACTTACACAGTAATGCCTTGCTTGATGTATTCAGAGAAAATAAATTTACTCAAATAACCTTAACGAGGAATGCATTTCATGCCAGTTGAGTTGCTTATGAGATAATCAGAGCGCATTGACCCGTGGTCATCCGTTACATCATCCATCCATAATCACGTGATAGGAGGCCTAACTGCAATTGTCTCCACATGCCATGATGTTACACATCATATCATTCCCTGACCGACCACCAGCATTATGATGCTGATAAATACCATCTTTTTTGCTGCTGTAGTTAGCGCGAAATGTTACGAAGCTTCGTTTGCTCATCCACTGCCAGAATTAGATCTCAATGACGCTGTGCTAAAGCGTGCATTCACCACGATCAATACAGCTCTCACCACTGCCGTTGCTGCCTCTGAGTTCTCTTCGACCTCCTTTTCTATAGAGATTACCTCCTCAAAAGAATCACTGTGGTCCAAGCACCACACTGCCCGCGAGCGTAACGCATCTCGTGCTGATATCCCAGAAGTGAATGGTGACGCATTGTACCGAATCGCAAGCATTACCAAAACCTTCACCGTTCTCGGCATACTATACCAACACGAGATAGGGAGTCTGAATCTTGATGATACTATAGACAAGCATATCAATGAGTTGAGGGAGAAACAAGAGGGTACGATACCATGGAAGGATATCACGTTGCGGAGCATGGCAAGCCAGCTAAGCGGTATACCAAGCGATTGTGTCGTAAACTCATCTCGCCGATGTATAACGGAAAAAGGTGAATATACTGATCTCCTTCTCCTGTGATATAGGGTGACATCATTTTTATCGAAAAATCCTGCTCGAAGGCTACTTTTTATGTAGGCTTCTCCCTCATACCACGAAAAGGGTTGATTAATTATGAAGACTAGTCCCATGACAACGAAATTTATACGGTGTGAAGGTGGAGGGTCGATAAATCTAGTTTTATAATATAGCTGACAAACTCTAGATCTTTTCGACGTTCTCAAATCGGAACACCCGATCTTCGCTCCCAACATGAAGTCGACGTACGCCAACGTCCCATTCGATCTTCTTGGTCTGGTTTCCGGGAGATTGGCGAACAAGACATTCGAAAAGTACATAGAAGATGCAATACTTAAGCCACTGGATATGTCAAAAAGTACATTCTCCGTCCCTCCAGATTCTGCTGGTGTCATCCCTCTGAATTACCACTATTGGGACATAGATATGGGCATCCAGGCGCCCGGGGGCGGGATGTATAGCTCTTCAAAAGACCTGTCCAAGTATCTCCGATACGTCCTTTCAAATTACAATTCCCTCGCCGGCCTCAACTGGATTCACCCAGTCTCGCCAGCGGAAGGTCTGAATTCCTTCTATGGGATGCCCTGGGAGATCTTTCACACGGATCGTGTTCTCAAGGACTCCAGGCGGACGGTACGCTTCATCAGCAAAGGCGGCGGCTGCCCAGGCTATACTTCTTCCATAGTCTTGATTCCTGATTTCGACCTTGGCATCACCGTACTGATTGCAGGGAATTCTGAAAAAATGTTCCCCATCGTGTTGGAGGCTGTAAGCACAACGCTAGTCCAAGCTGCAGAGGAAATCGCTATACGACAGCTTCAGGAACGTTATGTGGGAACCTATGAAATGACCAGTCCTACTCTCAACTCTTCAGTAACTGTTGTCGCTGGTACTGGTGGTCTCGTGGTCAATACGCTCATTTTGAACGGTACAGATATTTTCAACTCTGCCATTGTAACGTCGGGCAATGAATATAGACAGCTTGTGCCTACATTCCTCTATCGCGACGAGAAAAATCTGCGGGGTGAGCTGTGGCGCGTCGTATCGGCTAACAAGCGGACTGAGAACGTGGGCAGCATCTGGGACGATTTCTGTCTTACGAACCTCCACAGTCCGTTGTATGCTGGCAGCGGCTCAATCAACGAGCTGGTATTTTGGAACAAGGAAAAGGATGGCAAATACGGCAAAGTGGAGCTAAGTGCTTTCCGAGTCAATTTAACCAGGACTAAAACAGACGATGCTTCGTGGGGAAACAAGCAAATTTTTCTTGAACTATGATAGCTTCCGACAATTAGTAAATGAAAAAATGGCATTCATGGTTTTGAATGCATCAACGCGTCGTATTTGGTGGTAGCCGGCTTTGTCCCCAGGCCTGCCATAAAGTATCCAGTCGAGCCCAAGGCAATCTGCTCATCTTTTCATACTCCGACATCTTCTTCTCAACCCAACCCTCCCTCTCGTCCGCCACCATAATAGTACCGCCTTGATGTTTGAACTCACTCCAAGGCTTGTGTCCATTTGCGAATCCAATCCACATTGCCGCATGCTTGTCGCTGATATCTTTGAGATACTGAAAAGGCATCCGGAATTGCATCGCACGAAAGATGAAGTATATATCAACCCAGTGATGGGATTGCTGATAGTAAGTTGCGCCGGGAAAAGGATTACGAACGTCAAAATGGTAACGGTATATTGGTTTCTTTGTGTGTGTCGAGATGTATTGGGCGAGTGCATGGACTGGTGCTAAAGAATGTGTTAGTTTGAATCTCTCAACTAGCATACACTGGACGTACCTTCGAAGAAATTGTCTCCACTCCAGCGCATGGCAGGAGTCATGAAGAGATTTTGATCCATGTCCAGGGTTATACCATATATCTCCATTACCTTTTTCGCAGCTTCATCGCTTAAGGTCTGTTTTAGAATTGCGAGGAAAAAGAGAGGGTTCAGGGTTTTTGCAACATCCTGATATACTAGTCCTTCGAATCCTGTGTTTCCGACTATTATCTCGTCGACCCATTCGCATTTCCCTAGTAGTTGGGGCACTTGGTCCCATGTTACCTTCTCGCGGAAGAAGGATGTGTCATCGATGGGTGCCCATGAGTTACCTTTAGTTGTCCAAGAGTCATCCGCTGAGACGAATGCTTGAACATCGAGAGCACGGAGCTTTGCAAGCGCTGCTTCACCACGTTCCTGGATACCCAGACTTTCGCAAATCTTATTGAAGACATCACTGGCGGCTTCCTGCGATATGGGTTGGAACGTTGGCCCAGGAACGCCAGACATTAGAATGGCACGATTGAAGAGCGCGCCTGATGATGGCAGATGCGAGAGCATATGATAAGATATCGAGAATCCTCCTGCACTTTCTCCAAAAGCAGTAACACGTCCTTTATCACCGCCAAAGCCTTCGATGAACTTCTGGATCCAAAGCAAAGCATTATGCTGGTCCTTCAACGCAAAGTTCTTCCCGCCATCAGGCGTAGCCAGGAAGCCCAGTACACCGAGACGGTACTGGATAGCCACTTCGATCACGGGCTTTGACATTGCGATGGAGTGTTGAGCCATGTGTGCAGTGTTATGTTGTGCATCAATATTGCCAACAGAGAAACCGCCGCCATGAATGTAAATCATTACTGGCAACTTCTTACTAGTCTTTACTTGATTGCTTGCAAGACTGTTCATAGTTTCCAAATGTGATTTTGGTACATTGACTTCTAATATCAAGCACTCGAGTTCCGATTCCTTGATGGGTTCTTGGCCGGGATATGAACCGCCGCTGTTTATGTCATCCATTTGAATGGTATGCGGGCATGCATATCCTGATTTTGTGAAATTTCGTGATGTGCCATTGAGGTTTTCTAGAAGGAGGGAATGTTTGAAACGGCCTGGAAGTGTTGCGTAAGGTATCGTACGGAATCGAACAATATCTGGAGTCTCAGCGGATATCAAGCCGGCCATAGAGCCTAGGGTAGGGTGCACAAAGTTATATGCCATTGAGGCAGCGGAAGCAATTGAAGTAATTAAAGCAATTAAAACAATTGAAGATATTTTTGAACCCATTTTGAAGATGCTGATTGAAGTGTGTATGTCCAACTAATGCGGTAGAGAATCAAGTGGAGTGTAGCATGATATGAGCTCTGTCGCACGATGCTCGAAATGTCGAGGCTGCGATCTCGCAATTACAGTGCTAACAACCACCTCTCAGTAGTGGAAGAATTATACAGAAACGGACTAGTTTGAAATCTTACTGCCAGCAGGAATACGGCCCGAGGATACGGCAACGTGTTCCACCACCATTCCGGCCACCATTCCGGCCACCTCACCAAAATCCACTTACTAGCACGCATTTGATCAACAATAGGCCGCGTACAACGCCGTAAATCGCCTTAGAACGAAGGTAGAATTAATCTTACTTCTTCTTTAATTAAAAAGAAAATAATTCAGAGTACCTATAAGGCTGCAACGTTGTTTTAAGTCCTACGTTTAACGCTCTAAGACTGGATAAAAGGAGCCCTCCTAAAGAGCGTAGCCTATTAACGCCAACCTAAGCTCTTACTCATAGTAGAGTAGTCTCTTATTTAATAGATCCTAGACCTTAATTATTATAGACTTCCTACCTCTATTATTAACGTACGACGTATCCGGAATGGTGAGGTGGCCGGAATGGTGGTGGAACACGTTACATATTGTTGGTCATTATTACGATGCTTCGTCCATATACTCGTGTTGCCATATAGACGAAGTGTTGGAAACTGGCGACGAAGTGTTGGGGGCTGGCGACGAGTGTTGGAAGCTGACATGTCACTGTAGACATGAGACGCGTAGCGCGGTCAACGTTCCGCACCAGGTAATCCCAAGACGCGCATTGGGAACATCTCCTTCCCAATTATGAACGAATGTGTTTCGAATGGCTCTCTAGAGCTCGCATCATCGGCATGTTTGACTTATTCGGTAGGAAGCTTGCAAGCATCCACTAAGCGAAGCTTAATCTTCACAGATATGACCAGGTAGGAAAAGGTCATCAAAGCATTGCAAGGCGCCAAAATTTGAACAGGAGGTCATTAGGCAGTATGAGCAGCTCAAATTCTATTACGGAGCACGTGGACGTTCTTGTAGTTGGTGGAGGACCAGTCGGTAAGTGAGGCCATACGCTTTCTCCAGTGCACCTCTGATAATCAACAGGCCTCATAACCGCCTACCAACTCGCTCGCAACCTCCCTCATTCTAGATACAAAATCAAAATAATAGAGAACTTACCATACCCAATCTCTCCTAACAATCCTCCGTTCTCCCTATCCCAAACAATCTTTCCTCTCAAGATAGTATATCGCGGTCATTGCTTCAGCACTCCCCTCTTGAACGGAGTATAATCTACGCCATGATGCAGCATCTCGTTTTTCAGCTCAAACTCCTGCATCTTTCTTTCTGGGTACCAAATATTGATATCTGCATCACTCTTCCCTTCAATGAATGCACCTTTCAAAGACCATAGACCATGTAGCCGCGCCGGAGTCGTGCTCGTGACTTCCACGAACTTCTTCAAGTTCAGTCTTCCGGCGGATAGAGTAAGTGGCAATCGTGTTTCTATCCCTGAGCACCCGTTTGGGATATACTTGAAATGCCCCAGTGGGAGATCTTCACTCACACTACTCTTCTTTCCCGTTTCCGTATTATTGTACTAGAATGGACAATGATCTGACGATAAGACGGTAAACGTGCCGTTAGCAAGTCCTGCCCATATAGCGTCGCAGTCTTCCTCGGATTCTCGTGGAGGCGGTGAGCAAATTCATTTCGCACCTTCGAACCCTGGCTGATCGAGATTCTTCTTTGTCAGAAATAGGTATTGCGGGCATGTTTCCGCGAACACTGGTAGCCTACAGTCTTGGGCTGTCTTGATGTGCGCTGCAGCTTGCGGCGTACTTACATGCACAATTAGAATTGGTGCGTCCATGGACTCAGACAGGCTGATGGCACGATATATTGCTTTTATTTCGGCAACGGGCGGGTGTGATGAAGCATGATATTTGGTGCAAATAAGCGCCGTTTCTCGAGGTGAGTAGTCATCCAATCTATGATGTGGTTGTTTTCAGCGTGTATTATTGTTGTTATCTGTTGTTTTCGCGCTTCGAGGGGTACATCTAGGATTTGGGCGTCGTGGAGCTGGAGGGCTTCGTGGTCATGTAGATTTTCAAAGAAGAGATGCTTTCTTCACGCAAGGTTTGGAACTCTGATAACGCTTGAGAAGAGGTATTTCCGATGAGAAGGTGGAACGAGCAGTCGATGTAGCAATTATTCTTCGCGCGGTTGTAGGTAGCAGCGAGTGTGTCAAGGAGAGTGTCCTCCGTTTTCTTTTGTGGGGCGAATGTGATCATTGTTGTTGTGCCACCACATACTGCAGAGCGAGATCCAGTTTCATAGTTATCTGCAGTTGAGCCTTTACCGAACAGTGGTGGCTCTTGGTGATGTTGATACTATATTCTCAAGCAGTATACACTTGGAGTACCTGCCTTGAAGATGAAGGTGGGCATCGACACCGCCAGGACACACATATCCCCCTAACGCATCGATTGTTCTTGAGGCTTTGACACCCTGAAGATGTCCTCGAGGTACTGTCTCCGCAATCTTTTCATTGTCAATCGCGATATCCCACTCTTCAATTACAGTGTCAGTCACTACAATGCCATCAATGACAACTAGATCGTATATAGTAGTCTTCTCCATTTTAGAGAGTGTAATAGGTTGTGTGAGAAATATTTAGATATACATGGGATGCATATATCGGCGTTCGAATGTTGGAGTCCATAACTGTGGTGATAGTGACGATCGCGAAAGTGACCAAGCTTAAAATGGTGGTTACCAGCAGATGCCTTCTCGCCCCAGCTACACTTCACATGCGGTATGCGATTCCTCCGGCGCTGGACCACCAAACTATAGCACTTCGGAAAGATGCAAGTAGTCTAACATAATCCTCTGTAGGATAGATGTCTTGGTCGTGATGGATGAGTCTGGCCGGGACTGCGGCCGGCCTATTTCTAGTTACCCGTGCACTCGTCAACGACATCATCAACACTACCACGACCACTTTGGCGTATGAGTTTATGAAGATTCAAGACCTAGAATTGTTCGCTTGGCTATCAATTTTAATGCCTCATTTTCGGCTAGGGTTTAAGAGTGATAAACGGAACAACACCCTATATATTGAGCAAGTTCCATGCTACAGAAGCAGAAGAAGAGTGTTGGAATAGTCACCCCTGTACAGGGTGTGAGGTGATATGCCATACGCGTCACAGGCATTGCAGGCCACCTAGGAACGACTCCTATGTCCAACCGTATAGTCGCCTTGTCGACAGCCTCCAGCCTCATTACAACTGTGCGCGACTCTGCACGACAAACTGAGTGGGGTCTTGCTACAGTGGGTGTCATTAGTAGCAATACCTTGAGCCAAGCCGTCATCCCCGCTGGTATCAACTTTACCGTCGACATTCGCTGCTCAAAAAACGAATTGGTGGAGCAGCACGCAGCCTTCCAATTTCCACCTCATCATTGCTCACGAAAATAAGACAACATCCTGGCGCATCGAAAGATAGTGGGGCATACCGGAATCCGAATTCGACCCGGACTGTACGTGCTTCCGCAATCCGCCAAACAGGCGACAATCAACAAAGCATAGAAATGCAACGTCAAGGAGGCTACGGCGCATGGACGATTAGAGCCTATCCGACTAGTATGATATTTGTGCCAAGGAAAAGTGGCATCAGCCACAATTCTAATAAAAATACAGGTCCACAACATTGTGCACTGTGAACACGGATCTTATTGGATGCTGTCTTGAGTTTCGATGATGAGGTCAAGAGTGGAGTCTTTTGAGCCCCAATTTCAGGTCGCATTCTAGGCCAGTAGGTTGTGAAAGATTTCTCAGCGCGAATCGGATAGGTCGTTCGATCTTCTCTCAGCTTCTAGCTTCATATCGCCTCACCTCGCAGCGGTAAATGGAGCCGGACAAGGTACATGAACGTTGAACTGGGCCACCTGCCGGATGTGGCGCGAAGCAAACCCGGAAACCTGAAGCCTGAAAAGTGCTACCGACTAAATCTATATGGCACTCAATATAATTAAGGCGCTCCGGTGTACCAACCTTAATCATGACGTCCTTTTGCATGACCTTACTACTTCCATGCGCTATGACTTCCGCGGATATTATTTCCGACTATGGATGAGAGTCCAAGTATTTCGCCCATGGCAATGTGGAATCAGATTTAGTGGTTGTAAAGTTGTAAGTTTCACGATGTTTCGAACTGGCTGTGATGGTGGGTCGGCTATTGTGCTAGGATGCTGGGTGATTCGTCCAACGACAACGAAAACACACACCCCACCTCCACACCCTTGTCACCTCCATTCATTGCTGGGTATGTTTTCGTGTCCTAGGTTTCTCATCTGCTGATCTCCAGGCTTTAGGAGCGGCGAATCCAGCGGAGATCCAGAACGTATTCGCTTACTCGCTCGACATACCAGAGTGCAGTATGACAGCAAAAATTCATATAAATGTTTTCATTTGACTAGTCAAAGCGACGCCATGTAACACCCGGTTCAGGCATAGGTGCCGTGCCTGAAACGGGAAAACCTGGGATGTGCATGACAACTCACGTCGAATGGAAACGCTGCAAGTAAATGACCACGTGAGATAGTCCATTAGCTAAGAAAGCTTATCCATAGGATTGCAATCTATCTAAGTGAAGAGGGCGACTCGTCACACACTCTACCTCCATGCGATGATTGGAAATGCCGATCTTGTGGTTGTACGGGCCGGGTGGAGACAAGTTGCTTTTAGATTGAATGCCTGGGACCAGGCATGGAGAAGATGAGAATATAAGCCAGGTCGAACCGTCTGGAATAGAGGTTTCAGTATCAAGACGCACTCACTTCAACAAAGCCTTGCTTCTCTTCAATTCTCATAATCTGAACCAGTCGACACGATGAAGCCCACCCTCGTTCTTCTCGCCACTGTGGCTTCTGTCTCTTGCCACTCGACATGGCAACAACTTTGGGTAGGAAGTACAGACAAGGGCACTACTTGTACACGAACAGTCAAGGACAACAGCCCTATTGACAGCATTTCATCATCCGATATGTTCTGTGGCCGCGGACCAGCGTCTTCGTCAGGTGTCTGTGAGGTTGCAGGTGCGTACCATATTCATCCTTGGATCAGTCAAGTTACTAATAGCGATAAACAGCTGGTTCTAGCCTGACCGTGGAGTTGCACGCACAACCTAATGACAGGGCTTGCAGTAAGCCAGCTATTGGTGGCAACCATTACGGTCCTGTTCTTATCTACATGGCCAAGGTCTCGGACGCCAAAACCGCGACTTCAGGTACTACTCCACATTTCCTTTTGATACTTGGAATGCTCTAACTTAGAATCAGGATCATTCTTCAAGGTAGCAGAAGATGGCTTCTCTGGTGCCATCGCTTCATGGGGTACCGAGATTCTCAACGCCAACTGCGGCAAGCGTGCCTTCACAGTCCCTAAATCCATCGCTTCAGGTGACTACCTTGTCCGTGCCGAAGCTATCGCTCTCCATGGTGGAGCTGGTAAGCAGCAGCCATATGTTTCGTGCTTCCAGGTCAAGGTTACGGGCGGCGGCAGTGCTAATCCAGCCGGCGTTTCATTCCCTGGTGGATACAAGGCCAACGAGGCTATCTTCAGCAAGAACATCTATGACTCGAGCTTCAAGTATGCTAGCCCAGGTCCAGCTGTTTATACTGGTTAAACGGATTTCCTTTTGGAGTGAAATCGCCTTTGCGCCTGTGGTTGCATTTGCACCTGGCACGAAGCAAAGCGAAGCACTAGCCATCACCTTCTTGTAAATAGTTTAAACTTCACAAAATGAAACGGCAACAACCACGTCAAATACCATCCCTCAGCATAATCTGGTGTGAATCTAATCATAGACTGTAGTGCGTAGCTGGATACTAACATCATAGACTATGCTTTTTGTATCTTTGCACTCTTCCCAAAATAATTCGCCAGAGTATTCTTCTGTACGGATTTCTTCCCCTTAACCTCCTTTTCCTCCATTTTCTTTCGTTCCGCTTCCCAATACCCATAAGCTCCTTGAATTCCTCCCACTCTGAACTTCCCACGATACCTCCGCTAACCTCCTTATGACCCCTTGCAAAGCTTCCTCCAAGCCTCTTCCTCAATTCCGCATCCGCAGCTACTATTCCTTCCAACTTCTGGATGATATCAACTTTCTCCATGCCTTCCCTTACTTTCGCGACTCTCGCAATCCGACAACTAAAGTTGACGAGTCCAGGAAGATACCCTTCATTCGCGCACATGACGATCTCTAGTTTCGATGACTTAAGATGCCCCGACCACCTGGTCGCAATTACGGGATGGATTTGCACGGGTGAGGAAATAGTCAAGAGCGCAATTGTACCATCTGCCGAGAACTTTGGTGCCGTGTGTGTGCAACGTTCTACTTCTTGCCTAAATCACCGTGTGTACCTAGTGCGCGGAGCCAGGACGTTTTGGAGTCAAGGTCAGGGTGGAGTGGGTGACAGATGTGCCATGTTAGTAGCGCACTGGTAGCTACGGGTGGACAGTCGTGTGCGGTTACATATTCTGCGCCGTCGGGAAATCCACCTTCTTCAGCGAAATGATGATCGATAATTAGGCAAGAGTGCGGCAGGGTAGTGAGCGGTGGTGTCTTTCGACTTCCTTGGTCTAGAACGAAGATGTAGGAAGGTGCAATTGTGTTGATAGCATTTGAGGTAGACTCGTCATAGATATTTGAGCCTTTGGGGCAGAAGTAGACTGATATCAATGAAGGGGAGATCCCAAGAGTGACAAGTGTGTGGTGTAGAATTGCACCTGAGGACAGGCCGTCTGCATTTTTGTCGGGAAGGATAAGTGTACGTTTTTGCGCTTGAACACTGATTGGGGTAAGCATATATCCATAATTTAACTAATATATTTCGCCGTACCATTCCTTGATCACCTACCTGGCTCGCTCGATCTGCTCTTTCCGCGCCGGCCAGATAACCTCTCCCGATTTATCCTGTCTTGTTGGAGTGAGATGGTACTCAGGGACCACTACTTTGGCTTTCTTTGTTTTAGGGGGTGAGACTGGCTTTTCTGCTTTCCGTTTGACAGGACCCATCATCAATGTGAAAACGTGAAACCGGCGACGGTGTACTGGATTCAGATTTGGTTTGCAAAGTCGAGGTAGAGGAAATGTGCTTGACTAACTATTCGAGGTGCGTTTGCTTTCATGGCCAACTCTCCTAACACTGTGATGAGCTCACGAACATCAAAGAAAATAGAATTGATGTTGCGAGTTCTAGCGACACGAGCAAATCGATAACGTCGTGGAACACTAATAGACCCAGGTAACACCACGATTGACCTTTCAGACACTCTCACATAACTTGACATTTTTGAGTTTTTAAGTCGAAATACCTCAATACGTGCAGCCTCAAGTATTGTGTGGGGTGTTGGCACAGCTTCACCAAGCACAAGGAGGAGTGCGTCATCTCAACCTTAGAGCGCGTATCAATTTTGACAGTAATCGCTTTAGATTTCGCAACAGTTGATATTTCCAAGAGTAAAACGTACAACGTAACACGGTTGCATTTTGACGATTATTGGTAAGCCGCCGCTGTGTGCCATTCTCTCACATGCTTGAGGCAATGCGGAAGTTAACGACGGCAGTATTTCGCTACTTGGAAAGATCGTTTCCCCGAGATGGGGTTACTTCCTCCATAGGTAAGTAAATATCTACGAAATCGACATCTAATAATTACGGTACTACATACGCACTTGTTCAAACTACTTCCTGCGCGTCACCAATCTAGTTTCAACATGTAGGAACATTACATGGGAATGAACGTTCCATGGCGGTTGTCTCAAAACACAAGGCCTAAGTAAATTTGGTGTTATTACAAGGTGATTGGTGGGAGGGAGATTGAGCTCGTCCAGCCAAAGTCCATATACTAGTACCCTGAAATCAGGAATGTCGTTCTCTCTTGTGTCCTGAGAATGATTGGATGTTGATAGCTGGATTGTTGCAGGAGCTGAGTGCGTAAATGTCTTGGTCTTCGAGGAAAGTAGATATGATTAGAGGTTGTGTAATAAAGACTCCGCTAAGCTTTTTATAAGCGATTTTTTTTCCTGCCACAGGCAACCACGCAGTGCAAATTACAAGACTTTTACCTTGGAATTGATAGCGAGGGGCGAAAAATTCTGATATGTAGCCTCATAATATTAGTTTTACCCTTGTTGTAAGTCATAATGAACGTGATAAAAATATAAAATTGCATGGACAGTGAACGTACACAACATTTACAAAGTTATAATTTCTGTGAGACTTCTCAGCCTCAGAGTGCTACACAACGAAAGTGCGGCTGAAAGCCTCTGACTACACATCCTTGGTAGTAAACATAATTTACATGATATACAGTTCTGCTGTGCTGTTCAAATGTATTTTTTCACTTTGAGAGTTATTAGTTCTTAAACACGGAATACCCAGGCGCCAAACACGGTAGTCCTGGCATACGCCGCAACCATCGTTTCCGCAGATTTTGTCAGCGAAAGCATACGTGCAAACTCGATTTCCTATGGGGCACCATATACTTATGGAACTGCATGTGGATGTAGGTTGATACAGCTCCCAAATGTCTATTGTAAAATCTAAAATATTACAGCATACGACGGGCAGTTCTATGGCGTATCAACTGAAGCCATGAATGTGCGAATATGCGGCCCTGGAATGGATCCCGGGGCGAACAAGAAACCAGACTGGCAGAATTTCGACGACAACCTCGCCCTCAAAGACGCATACTACAACGGCACTGCAAGTTTGACCGCACGCCGCACCGGAGCCAACATTGAGTGTGAGAAAACCTGGGTTCCACAGAGCGAAGCAAGTCTAGCTATTGGAGATATGGCAGTTCTGCCTTCCGACCCCAAAAGCAGTCGTCAAGAGTGGGATAAGAATCCGTTCTTTTTCTAATTCAGTTCAGGAAATGCAACCAAATTTATGGGAGACTCGGATAGATTTTGGACCATTGATTTTAAATCATCGACCAGCCAGTTCCTTTGGGGCCAGGCCTGGACGCTCAATTCCACCAAGTCGGGAGACGGGTTCGACATTTCTGGCCGATATACGACGAAGAAGTTGAATTCGGTGAATAGTCTCTTCTACCAGAGTTCGAAATGCGTGTCTACTAGGGCACCGGTGATCAATTTGAATTGGAATATCGTGATGACGGGCCACGTTTCACCACAGTCGGCGAACTTGAAGATTGTAATGGATATTGGGATGAATGACACTACTGCTCTTGAATTTTCTGGGACGCTATGGGCAGCAGGGCCTAAAGTTGTAGTGACTGGGTCGCAAATCGCGACTGAGGGAATGTTAAAGGGTACCACGAGCGCGGCAACAGTTAGAATAGAGCCCCGCGGGCTGCAGCTTCTTTGCATTGCTCGTCTTTTTGTTGTGGCTGCAGTGATAAGGACACAAAGAAGCTGTGATGGTGATGCTGGCTAGAATATTGAATCTTGGTTGCTTGTAGAAAAATCATAAATCATCTAACTCTTTCATCGTTGCTTTACAGACTTCGTCTTCTACTTCCACATTTTCTGATTACTTAAATGATGTAGGACTTACCCAATTCCGTGACTAGTCTTAGTAGCCAACTCCATAGCCTGTTTAGAATCTGTAGGTTTCGGTTTAGGAATCACCTTGTGGCTTCCACCTCTTCAACATCGGACGTGTCTCTGGCCGCAATGCTTTACTAGTGACTTGTGAAAAGGATTAATAATAGAGTGTTATGTAAAAAAATAGAGATAAATGTTCAGGGATCAATGTGTTACGACAGGAAAAGAAATAGAGAGTATACGAGAAATTACAAATTCGGTGGAGAGGCACCTAATGACGCCTAGCCATGAATAGCTTCAAAATGTTCTGAGCATAGAGCTGTTGCTATAAAAAGGGTTAGAGCACAAATTTAGCACATGAGAGAATACATAACCACAAGACACAAGCCGTTGCAGACGACATGCGCCATTTAGTATTCATGATATGCAGTGGATACGTCAGTTACCTACCTAGGCAAGTATTCGTAAACAGCTTCAAATACGATAAGGTTCAATGCAAGTACTAGTCACAATCCGGCACGTTACGTATGCGTTTTCTGGTGACCTGAGGCAGAAGCAAACCATGGCAGAGTTCGTATACGAACCTAACATTAAGGCTGACCTTCCCAGTTGTCGCTTATCTGAACCCTAGTCCAATGCACCCGGAATCCATGACCCCATCTGACATCGACGGCGGATAAGCCGAGCTGTACCCCCGACAGATCACCGGCATTCTATGTTCATGCAGATACAATACGAACAGGTGCCATCCATGCACAGAAGCCACCGCGGAGGAATTAGGAATTACACATTGTTACCCTCATTCCCATGTCATTCCCGCCACAAATGACTGGCGATCAAACGCCACCTAATGACCAGGTTCTCAACCGCACGCATCGCTCTGCGCAAGCACCTTGTCGATACTACGGCTCGGAGGACCGCAAATCATCAAAACAAAAGTGAAGCAAGATGCTCTCGCGTAACTTTACGTATGATTTACGAAACACTGAAGGTGAGTACATGGGTGTTCCCAATGAAACGATGGGCTCCACCACATACTTTCCGTCCTCGCTTATTCTCCGTTGTGCACTGTCACCGTTTCGCAGGGCTTCACCACGCTTGAACGTATGCGAATGTCCTCGGCTCTACTAGAGTCACAGGATCCTTTATTGCCTAGCCACCAAGCCGCCGAATGGCCAACCATACCACCAAAGCGCAATCCGGTTAGCTACCTCATTCTCGCGCCGCCCATCTTTGTTTTTTGCGCTCCTCCACAAATCGTGTAACAGCCAGGTTAGTCTGCATTATGAACATGTACACGAATATGCATCCTGCACAAACCAACATCATCCTTCCCTGTGCCCAACCGCTGAACAATGCACGGAAGAAGAAAAAAGGTACATCTCTCTTGGCTACTGGCTACAACGACCCATCCCAATCCATCCATCCAATTAGCAAATCAAATCAAATCATGATCCGCATTGGCGTAAAATCTCTTCCTCGCATTCTCTCTCTCTCTCTCTCTCTCATCTTGGCCTTATCTCTGCCTGCCTACCTACCTAACTCCCGAAAAAAAAAAAAGAACCAACCGTGCAACCCCCGCCCCCACCCAATTGAACCATGCAGAAAAACCAACCATTCATCCCCAACCCATCAGCTTCCCTAGATAGATGGATAGATAGATAGATAGACATCCCTCCTCCTCCTACCCCGCCCCCATTCCCATCGCGCAAAAAAACAGTTATGCACAGGGGCGATCCAGCACCAGCGCGCCCAAAGAACAAAGCGGGTTCAGCGGGGCGGGGAGTGCATTAGTCGCCCACGGCGCGCAGCACCAATCGCGTGCAGCAGCAGCCCGCAGCGGTTTGGCGCGCTCGATAGGGTAAATTGCCGTGTCTAATGGGAGCGTTTTGCGCTAGGGGGGGTGTCGGGGCAGATTACGGAAAGATTTTCATGGGTCGTGGACAGATTGTGATGTGGGTGTTTGTGACAGTGATGGGGGGGAATTGAATTGGAGGCTTGGGGTGTTGTTGAGGGAAGGCTGGGTGAGACGGGACTAGATTCAGCCTTTGTTGAGGAGAGGAGAGGAAAGGAAGGAGGGGAAGGTTTTTGGTAGCGAGGGCTAAAAAGTAAGTTGCGAGACAAGCTGAGGGCTAGGGTGGGGAAGAAAGGGACGGATTGAGAAATCGAAGAGAAGAGGTTGAGGATTCACGGAAACATCACTGTAGGCAGGCCACAAGCAAATGCAAGAGTTACAATATGAAAATTTATTTTTCTTGGTATACATGAAGACTAGCAAAGACAGCGATTAGAGATTACATCCTTTTGCAATGGCAAAAGGCGAGATGGGCTCGCGACACCCTATACCGTCACACATATCCAACTACACATCGTTTTCGTGCGTTTCTATAATAATACACATCTAATCCTCATCTTCATCCTCAATTGGGCGAGGAGCAATGATGTAGCGGGTGGTGCCATGCTTATCTGTTCCATGCTCGAGAGACAGCTTGCTGAGGGCAGCAATCATGTTCTCAATGGCAGGGTTCTTCCTCTGGCGGTCCTTGCGACCAAGGGTGTCGAGCCATGGGATCTGGTTAAGTCCGTAGTAGACAATGGCAATGATGATTGTGACACCAATAGAGTAAGCCCAGATGACAACAACGGTGACGATATCAACCCAACCGTTCTCACGGAATTTGCTGTTCAAGGTGGGGGGGTCGGTTTGGTAATCGGTTCCAGACATCCATCCGAAGACAGTGAAGATGGTAGCGAGAGCATCGACACCCAAAATGGCGATGATGAGTTGAAACGATGGGAAGGTCTTGCCACCACGAGTAACGAAGATCAGCCAGTTTTCAGTAAGAGCAACCTCAAGGAAGAGAATAGGCTGAATAGCACCAAAGTTCTGGATGACACCACCGCTGGGGATGAAGAGAGTGCCACGAATGACCCAGGTACCGAGAGCAAGGAGAAGACCGAGGATGACTGAGATGAACCAGATCTTGGGCAATTGCCACTCAACAGGGCGGGGCTCTGAGTGAGCGTTATCGTAGGCAACGGCGACAGTAGCCAAATCAGCGAAGAGGGCAAGGAAGACAATAAGCTCGGCACGGATGGTCTCGTTGAGGATGATCATCGATGTGACGAGGTAGACCTCCAAATGCAAGCAAAGGGCGATACGGTACTGAATATAAGCCTTCATACGCTGGAAAATTTGGCGGGCAGTCTTGATGGCCAAAACGATGGTAGAGAGACCGGGGGCAAGGAAGACGATATCAGCGGCAGCCTGAGCAGCCTCAGTGGAACCCTCGACAGCGATACCGCAATCAGACTTCTTGAGCGAAGGGGCATCGTTGACACCGTCTCCTGTCATGGCAGTCAAATGACCACGCTGTTGCAACATCTCGACGACCTGGTATTTGTGTTCGGGGAAGACTTCGGCGAAACCATCGGCGCGCTCGACGAGATCGTGCTGGGTGGTACCGGTAAGACCGCCGTGGATGAGCTTGGTAGAGTTGTAGACTTTGGTACCGAGAGCAAGCATCTTGCAGGTCTCCTTGGCGATGGCAATGGCGTCACCACTAGTAGCGCGTTAGCAATTGATAAATGTGAGGTATTGTCGGAGTACTTACGTCAACATCTTGACTGGGACACCGAGCTGCTGAGCCTCAATGATGGTTTGAGCGGTATCCTCACGGGGAGGGTCGAACATAGACATGAGACCGAGGAGGATCCAATCACCATCATTCTTCTGGTAGGCGACACCGAGGGAACGGAAACCACGACGAGCGAACTCAGCGGCCTTCTCCTTGTAGAGACGGGCGGTGACTTCATCGCAGTTGGCGAGGTTGACAATGGCCTTGGGGGCACCCTTGGCGCAGACATACTTGTCACCACCCATGTGGCAGACGGCGGTGATACGCTTGGAGACGGGGTCGAAGGGGGTGAACTTCTCAGTCTTCCAGCCCATGTTGAGGATCTCACGAGCCTTGGGGTAACGACGGATGGTCAAGATGGTAACCTTGTCAATGGGGTCGAGGGACTTGAGGTTGTGGGAAGAAGCGAGAGCGGCGACAGCCATCATCCAGTTGACATCCTGGCCTTCAGCGACGTAGGGCTCGCGGAGAGACAGTTGGTTGGCAGTGAGAGTACCGGTCTTGTCAGAGCAGAGAACATCGACACCGGCAAGGGACTCGATAGCAGTAAGCTTCTGGACGATAGCCTTTTGTTCGGCGAGGTAGGCAGCACCGACGGCGAGCGTGGTGGTGGTGACAACGGGAAGACCGACTGGGACACCGACAATGAGAAGAATCAAGGCGTAATGCAAAAGGGTGACAGACTTGTCAGTTCCCTCACGGTGAGTGGCGATGGGAATGTGACGGAAGAAACCACCGATCCAAGCGAGGAGAATGAAGAACATGACCAAGACGAGGAGCGCCGTACCAATGGAGTTCATGATAGCCTTGAAATGACCCTGGTCCTTAGCGCCCTGGACAAGCGAGGCAGTGCGACCGACGAAAGAGTGTTTAGCAGTAGCGACGACAATACCGTAAGCCTTGCCGCGCTTGCAGCCAGTGGTGTAGTATGCAATTTCGCCCATGTACTTCTCGACAGCGAGAGATTCACCGGTGATGGAAGACTGATCGCAAGCAACAAGAGAGTGGCCTTGGGTGATGGGGTTCTCCTCATCGAATTTCTCCTCATCGGCATCATCCTTCTCGTCCTCTGGGTCGCCGTCATGGAACTTGTCCTCTGCCTTGAGCTTCATGTACAGTTCGAAGTCTTCAGGGTGGTCATAGTCGCAGATGAGACGAACATCACCGGGAACGGTGTTACCCTCCTCAACGACGACAATATCACCGGGGACGAGCTCGCGAGCGAGAATAGTCTGTTGCTGGTTGTCACGGACGACAGTTGCCTTCATGGCAATATCACCCTTGAGCGAGGCGACGACATCGGCAGCCTGCTTCTCTTGGTACCAACCAACGAGAGCGTTGAGCAACAAGATACCGCAAATGACACCGAAATCAATCCAATCCTGAAGACCGGCAGCAAGAAGAGCAGCGAGCTCCATGACTAGTGGGGGGGAGGGGGGTTAGTTTGCGCGCTTGTGAAATGAATGTGCAGGGATGTACATACCATAAAGAATTGGACCAGTGAAGTAACCGAGGAACTGCTTGAGGAGATTTGTCTTCTCAGACGAGATCTCGTTGAAGCCATAACGCTTGCGACGTGTTTCGACATCGCTAGAGGTAAGACCGGAGCGAAGCTGAGTGTTGACGTCTGCAAGAAGAAGAAGAAGTTAACAAATTGTATCTTTGGGAAAGTTGCGATGCTCATCTCGCATAGGCTGCAGGACGGGCTATAGTTTGGTGGGGACGCTTGCTGCAGGCCAAGTGGGTTCGCCCCTGATTGGGTCCACCTCGGCTGGATTGCGGAGTTTGGCCGGTAGGAGCTCATAGCTTGTTTGCAGACAGCTTGAGCTCGGACGCGACGGCCAAAGCAGCCATTGGTTGTCTGCATGTACAACAAAGCGCGCAGCTGGGTGGCCATGATGCAATCAAGCATATACGTGAAGCGCAGGGCGCGCAAGATTGGGAAGATGGGGTAAATGGAATCAATGAGAATGGATGGAATACGTACACTCATCGGGAACAGCGCTGCCATCATCAACGACCTCGGCGGCGGTGGCTGAGCCTGATTTCCAGAACTGCCACCAGGCCTTCTTCTTGGTCGTCTTCTCGGCGTGAGGGTTGACACGAGCGTCGCGGTAGAAGAGAATGTACTTCTGGAGGGCGGTGTACTCGTCCATACCCTCGAATTCGGTCATGCTGACAATGGACTTTTGCCGCTCAGCAGCAGAGCTGGCACGAGGCCGCTCGACATCGTCGGTAGGAGCCATGGAGGGCCAATTCACAAAAGAATGCCTGCGATGAGGATGATTGACGATTGAGGTGGTTTGAGGATTAGGGTTCAGATAGAGTAGTCCAAGTTGTCATGCGCAGAGAAGGATCCTCAGCGACCGGGCTGTGGTAGGTGAGTTGTTATTGATTGTCCAAGGTCGAGCAAGCTGCGTGGGTATCTACGAGCAAGTCCTCCTCTGTTGAAAGAAGAAAACTTTGAACAAGGCGCGACCGGCTAGCTATATACTGGGCGGCAGACCAGGGCTATTGAGGTGGAACCAGGGAAAAATCTGAGCAAGCACCACTAAGTATCCAAGCACGGCCGCTTGTAAATCGCGCAAAAGAAGCTATCGATGGATGGTTGGGGGTTGGGGCGTTTGGGGGAAAAGCCGAGCCTGCCGGAGCTCGAGAATTGTTTGATGGCCGGTTCCAGAGGCCCGTGCGTTTATTTCTTTGCACGCGATGATGCAGCGGCTTTTGTTCGAAGCAGTAGCGATTGGCGGCCTTGGTCTGACTAAACAGCCCGCACCATGGCCACCCGGAAGCAGAGTCTGTGCCAGAACAATGACGATGAGCAGTAAGCACACTTGCATCACATCAATTACTGCACAATCAATCTCAATCTGCAGACCAAGAACCTCCGTGTTGCATCCAAGCTTGCATCCAAGCATCCAAGCCATTGCTCATGGCTCTGTCCGGTAACGCCCATCCGCAAGCGGCTGCTAGAAATTAAGCAGCAACACAAGGCCAGCGCGGATCCAAACATGACATGGATCCTGGATCCTGGATCCTGGCTTATGACGATTTGGCACTCACTTCCTCAACTATCTTTCTCTGCCTGAGTCCTGACCCCAACCTCCCCTCCCCAAGCTCTAACCTCCAAGCTTCCCTTCACCACCTGCAGCCCACCCTGCAGCCCACCCACTACACCTAGCCAATAATGCCCGCAACGCTTCTCGCTGTCGTGCGTCAAGCTTCTCCACTCTGTAAGATAAAAAAGCTTCGCAGCTTGGCTTGCATCTATTGCCTGCTCCAGAGCGAGGCATTTTTTGGAATTTTTTTTTGGCGCAAACATATGCGCCCTCTCACTCAGGCAAGCGGCGCATCCGGCCTGGGGCATTTGTTGACATCTCTCGTGCGAGCGACCTCGTACTGCTCTTTGCGCAATCACAAGATACACAGTACTACTGGATCCCCCCACGCAGACCATGAGGCATATTCACAATTTTCACAACCCACAATTTATTCATGACACACGATAGCCAAGCCTATGCAATGCTTGCACAACCCCCAATAGTACCCGACCTGGTAGATATCTCCAGCCAAAAGCCACAAAACCTACAAAAACTGTTTTGCTCCTCAAACCACCATCATGACACCAACCCCCATGCTTTCGATGCCACCCTGCTGCCAAAACGCCGAGCGATCACCTCGGGGCTTGCTTCAAACTAGTCTGACCCCATGCTTAGAGAGCCCCTATCCGCCGAATCAGGACGTGAGCCGCCAAGTTGCCAGGGCGACGGAACTGCCAATTACATCCCTTTCCTTAGTCGTACAAACTTTCTTGACATGTATTTCCGCGCCGTTGAATACACTTAATTACCCAGGGTCCCAGACTCTCCACCGTTACCCTACCCTGGAATATTGCAATCTTGCTAATCTTGCATCCTGCCCTCTTGAATCGAGGCTTACCACTACCCTACCAGGTAATATGGTTATTTATTATTATTATTATTATTAGTAGTAGTATGTGGACATGGGCCGCCTTCACCAGCCAACAAATTTCAAATTTTCTGGTCTTGGAAGACCCTCCCAACACGGCTGCTGCAACATCCGGAAGTGACCACGTGACCCAACTAGCTCCCCACATTGCGCTGCCCATGCTTCGCCGGCAGCAGCAGCAACACCACCATAATGTTGAAACACTGCGCGACTCGCGTGCTCCCTATGCAATAACTGCTTATCCTCCTTGGTCACATGTTTCTACCGGTGTCGGGTCAATGGCGCCTGAGGTCCTGCCCCCAGAAATATGGCACTTGATCATCGCTCTCTTGGACGACCAATGTTTCGTCTGGTTTGTTCTGCGACGCGTCTCACCTTTTCTCAACCTTGGTCACAGAAGATGTGTTCGCGCGCTACATCCTCCGCACCTGCAGCTTGTGTTTCGCGGGAGAGCATGCAAAGAACCTTCTGTAAGCCTTGATCTGCGCGCACTTCCTACAGAAACACTTTGCGTTTCCGCTCCTACTCGCAGCCCAGTAGATCTTCAGGTTCCTACCTTCCACTTTCAGCCATGCCTATTCCTTCCTCCTGACACCAAGGCCAAAGTGCTATTGAGACTATGTGACCGGGTATCTAATCACGACTATATCCTTGTGCCTCAGGACAATGCGCAATCCATGCAGTCTAGCGATCGGCTTGCCGATATCTTCTTCCCGTAACGCCCTGAGGCAGACTCAAACCGAGCACGATTGACAAATGAAGCATACTTTGTTCGATTCCATAGCCAATCGAAGTGCATCCGCATCCCATCTTTGATGATCGACGTTATGGGGCGTACCATCACACTAGATTGGCGACAGCTCTGTCAAGACTTTTGGTTTGATGAGTTCAAATGCCGCGAAAAGTCAAAAAAACTCTTGGGTCTTGGTCAATGAGGCTTTTATCGGAATAAGTCGAAACTGCAACCGTCTTGGCAATTGCAATCTACACGTACTGCACATCGCACTGCTTCCTGGTGTATTCCTACCCAAAAGTAGATGGATGTGTGACGGGGGACATTACAGAGTAGTGCAGATCCCTTGGCTGCCAAGACCGTTCCCACCCTTTACGTTTGCACTCTCGTTTCAAGCAACATCAATTGATAATGTCCGCTGCGCAAACCTTCTCCTCCGCCTAGGCACCTAGCATGTCTTGATTGCAAACCCTGCCGCTCCATACTCGCCCTCGCATTTGCAAATGGTTCACCCTTCGTGTAACTACCAAGACGCCAAGCTTCCTCTCCTCCGGTTTCAAGCGCTGGTACATTGGAGTGTAACTGTTCAATTCGGGACCCTTTGAATGCGCGGCCGATTGTGATATTCACGCGCTAAGCTTTAGTCAAGACTTCTGCATCGGCTGCGGCGCCTGTCTGTCACATCTCTTCCGCGTTTCAATGCTAAGACAGCGGTCAGCATCTATGAGCAAGCATACCACTGACACCAGTTCCTACGTCCCAAGACATTTTAGTTACTCACATTGTAGTATACCAATATCAGTGTAACAAAGTCATTCTGGAACATGTAAAGCCTATTGTCCGTAACATATGCCGGGGTAAGCCATCGTTACGTGGCACTTTACATCGCACAGCAATGTATGTCCCTTCTCAACCACCGGAGACAAAAAAATTGCAAGCCAATAATCACATTGCGCGTAATACATTGCACAACCAATGTCTATGTGACACGACAACGTCTTAGTAGGTGGTACACAATTCTATGAGCGCTGCATCTCCACCGCTGACGAACACTTTGTACGCGACTGCCAAGCAATCCCGCTGGCCTACTATATTGCAGTGACAGCAAAAGGATGCATGGTACTTCGGAGAAATATGTATGTAATTCAAATAATTACGGGATGTCACCAGGCGATGACACGCTCGTGCTGCTAGTCTCTTTGTCGTGAATCAAGAAGCATGATCAATACAGGGTTAAGAACGCTCCTACGATTCCATAGGAATCAGTTCCTCACATCCCACCCTCCTACTAGCCATAGATCGCCACCTCTAACCAATCCAGAAAATTCAAGTTTTCTCATCTTCCTTCGCCTTGCCCCTCTCCCTAACCGTCCTCGCCATTTCATCCCCAACCCCCGACCCCATAGCCTCAAATCCCCGTACTACCCCAACCCGATCCCCAACAGGCATCTCCTGGCTCATTTTATACTTCCCGCCAATACCCGTAATCTCAATCTGCACGCCAATAATCGCCTTCTTCAGAATCTCAACGTAAGGCGCAGGAGCATCATCCACCTCCCACGCCCCCTCCCCCTCCCCCTCCCCCCCAAACCCCATAATCCCCACCTCACACCGCTGCGTCAAAGCCCTAACCTGCCCATCGAGATACACACTCGTCGCCGCAGCCTTGCTATCGTGAAACACCCTCGCGCGACCATACACCTGAACAGCCGCGTAATTCCACGTCGGAACAACCTTCCCCGTCAAAGGCTTCGTGCTGGTATAGAACTTGGGCGTAACGTAATGGTGCGCGGGCCCGTTGAATAAAACCATGACGTCCCGCGCGAGCACTTGTTGCGCATTGCCTTCCTCGCGCCTCGTGGTGGTTTGCAAGTGCTCCATCATGGCTTTGGCCTGCGGGTTGGCGCGCGCCATGTGGCCGCGCAGAACGGCGATGGGCGGCGGCGGCGCATCGCTTGCTGGGTCGGCGTTGGTGTTGGTGTTGGTGTTGTTGTCGACGTCCAGGACCCAGGGGATGTGGCTTGATTGCAGGAACGGGTGTGTCGGGGAGTCAATTGCGGTAGTGAGTATTCCGAGGGGGTTGGCGTGGATGAAGGCGAGGAGGGAGGGGATGTCTTTTTCTGCGTGGGCGGCGGGGAGATACATTCTTTGCCGTTTTATGGAAAGAAGAAAAAAAAAAAAGCTTCACCGGTGGGGAAAGTAATGCGAATTATATCGTCGGTTGTTTGAATCGGATAATACGACGTTGGTCCGGACCAGTGCTGTGTTGCTAATATCTCTCACCCCCCCCCCCCCCCATATCATGCTTAGTGTACAAAGGTCTGGAAAGGTACATTACAAAGCTAGATATGGCTTCATCACGCCACGCATATTCCGAAAATGAGGGGAAGCTCGATTCTTTTTGACATGTAGGGCGTGCTTGACCACTTAGATGAAAATTTAAGTGGGGCTAACAAACAACTCCAACGAATCTAAGCAGGTCCTTTTTTGTAAACACGGCAAAGTATAGGACCTTTTTATTTTTCCACGGAGAAAGAGGGCTGTAGGTGTGGTTTCTAGTGGAGTGTGATTATTACTGTTTGTGGGATTTGACAAAAAAAAATCTCTGGGAACTGGCTTTTCAAAAACACTAATTAAATTAGAGGTGTTGGCACGATTGAATATAACAACTATGTCTAAAAGGAAATATAGTAATGGGATTTATAGTGTGTCTCCAGATAAATAGGGATGATAAACTGGAAATGATATTTGTTGGTGATTTGTAGCAAAGCATCTATCTACGTAAGAAGTTATTAAGCCATAGTATAAGGCACTACCTACGATTATCCGAATTAATCCTAGTATGTATGGAGTTCATTTTTTGAGCTGAGGCATCGGGCGCTATTATTCTAGGCGCATCACTGCTAATTGCCCAAGAGATGCTCCATATTGACGTTAGTGAGTTGTTGGGTATTTAATACTCCACGATACCTCCATCTCCAAGACAATCCGATTTTCGTCAACACGGTACCTTCCCCCCTTTTGGGCCGTCTTATACTTGAGGATAACATATAGAAGAACTAGTGTAAGTCGTACATCAGAGTCGTGCCTTTGAATAATAGTGACAATTTCAAATTTTGGTAAGTCTTTCGCTTCAGATCTATTTGATAGGACTAGGGATTTTAATTATTCACCACTCAAGTAATGGAAATACTCACTAGCATATCGATAATTTAATTATAAACTTAGTATTTTGATGCATTTTTGAAACTTGGTTTACAAAATTTTATGTCATCTTTTCTTTTCAAGTCATCAGACAATGAATATATCTAACCTCTTCTAACTATAAAGCCTATCATTTCTACTAAGATTAATGTACACGAGTATGATAATTAGATAATAATGTGTGCTTTGTCAATGTTACCGTACGCAGCTGTAGATTTATCAACTAAGTTGTATATTCCGCATTAATTCTTCGAGCTTCTTTTAAAGCAGGTATTTGCATTGCACATACCCCATTTGTTTATATAGTACGAAGCCCATGTACACGTAATATTGGACTAGTTGTGTATTTAGCTTTCGTAATTTTGCGCGAAAATGTCTTCCGGCATTTATTGATGTCCACTAAAACATATTTGACCGTATTTTTACATGTTCTTCGCCACCCTTAATCTCAATTGACCTAAAAAAGCAGGCTACAATACCATTTCTGAATTTAACTTCTTGCAGTTACAGTAACACAATAAAGCATCTCACAGGCCTATCATAAAATGAACATTGTTCGTAAATGGCCTAAGCACGACTCCCTTCAATATCAAAAGATTGTAGACCTGAAACATGGAAGCTCAACAAAAAAATCTGTTGTCTTCACTCTTAGCTTAGACTGTTATGCTTGATATGATCGAAGCCGTGCGATTGGGTCATCGTGTCTTATTAGATCACGCACAAGATAACGATTGAGAGTACTGTATATGCAACCTCAGACCTGGATCTGGGGCTCATTCGGCGTCCTGTACAAGTATCTTATCTAACAAAAAGAGCTTGGGGTATATATTTGTGGGGTGGTATAAAGTACGTAGGTGGGTGCGATCGCTTATGGAATTATTCGATAAATCGGGACCTTGATGACTCCATACCTACCTGGGACTACCATTGGTATCCTTTTAGAATTAGTATTCGAACAGGTAGTTGTGTATGACACTACGCAATAAATAACAACATTCAACCAGCTAGACAGCTGGTTGGACGAAGCGACATCCGTATTCGAGTCCAGCCTGACACCTTTCCTTCATTGGCGACACGCATAAATGCAGTAGAAGAATACCAATAAGTAAAATAGAATAAGACAAGGTTATTGCCCATACAATCGAGCTTCTACGAGGGGAAGTGTTACTCTGCCACGCGACATCACAAATATGGGTGTAAACGACTCTCGCGTGATAGGCTTACTATGACAAGAGAGAAATCTGATCATATACACAATGAAGCAGTCTTAGGTCATTCCTGGTCGGAGTATCTTTCAAATCTGCTGAAGTGTAGAGTGGATGCATGCTTCTGTTATGTGATGGGAAATCTATTCTGATGAAGTGGGAACTTCTAATTACTCAGTGGCACTGCGTGCTGACGCATGATCAATATTTTTTATTGAGCCTTGCTATTGGCTGATGTAAAGATTGAAGGACATGATATTACCACGAGCCTTCAGCAACCTCTGGCCTGCGCAATTCGGATCCACTCGCGGGTACTTTGGGTCCAAAACTGAAATGGTAAGTCCTGAAAATGCAGGATGATGCTAAGGTGATTGTGTGCATTAGCTGAACACTGCGCTAAGAATAGCACGAATCACGGGCCTTATTGAGCGCCCGAAACACATCCACCAATCTCCAGCCACCACAAAAGTTGTGTTGTCAACCGCCCAGGTCTACCCTCGAATCATGTGGATCTCACGCTTCAGCCGCACAGGAATTATCTTAGGCGAGACGCCACGACGCCGAATGGTGAACAATAGGTGGCATTGCGTTTTACAGCCACATTGGTCCGAAGGTGATGGGGTGCTTCGTCAGAGACAGAACAACCTTGCGAGCGTATGTGCATCATCTATTCTTACAAATTTCCGCAATAAATCTCTCTTTTAACTACTTTTGACAGTCGTGAAGGGAAATCATCAAGGAGGCTTGAACGTTATCCGCTCTGTAAAGTGTAACTAAATGTTGAAATGAGCACTGTTGGCACAGCCACACTAGCCATCTGATTTACACATCTTATTCTTCTTTCAAGTGGAAAGCCATCAGCAGTAGCTGAATGCCAAGGGGTGCTAAGGTATGAGGGCAAAACTTAGCACAACTCCATGGGCCAGGGCTGTGCAGTATAACTCATCAACCCAATCAGCGCACTTTACAATATGCCCAATGTTTATATCGGGCGAATGGGTCGGCAGAACCACCCCCAAAACCTGGAGAAGGTCAGCTTCTAGTGCATCAGCCGCATAATGAGGCGCACTATCAAGCAATGCTCAACGAAATGACCTGGTTGCCTTATGGCTAGCATATAGAACCTTTCTCGCCGTATAAATGAGCACTGCGTCGAGCCATCGTAAAGTGCAGCAGCCATCGCTCGAAACGTCACGAAAACACCAGAGTTCCATTATGCGTGCACTTACTCCATTAGCACTCATCGCGAGTGCTACAGCCCAAGTCTTTGAAGCGCCTTATACGATCCATGCTGGAGACGTTGATTCGAGGCCAATACCATCCCTCACCAAGCGTAAGCAGTTTGAGCCTTGCGGCGAAGTAGCTCAGCTATGGGCTGCTCAGAAGGCTGCAAACTCCAAACCTGGTGCCACGCCATCTACAATACGGGTACCTGCCCAGCGCGCCTACGATTGTTTAACAAGCGTACCGGTAGATGCTCAAGGAGATATCAAAGAAATTCAAGAGTTGAAGGCATACCTGGAATACCATTCCACCCTCACATGGCTTAAAAAGGGCGTTAAAGATCAGATCGAACCTCTCGATGTCATGGGCGAACTTGACTTGATCATCAAAGGTCTCAATGACAAGACTTACAAGAACGATTATGAAGTACAGTTATCTATTCGTCGCACATTGGACAGTAAGTTTTAACCCCAAGTATCCCTCACGTTGAGTGGCTCCAATGATAGCCTGCTTGATGCCTATGCTCTGAGAATGTTTGCTGATTTGATATGACTTGTAGAAGCTGGCGATTTCCACTTGGCGTTCACGCCCGATATTACCAATATCTTCTACTTTCTGCGACCGGAAGGAATACTTGTATCGATTTCGGAAGATGGTATTGCACTGCCTAAGATTTACCTGGTATCTGACCTACCAAAAGATACCAATGGCAAAATTACAGGCTCAGCGGTTGAAAAGATCAATGGCCAGAACGCGACCGAATATCTTCAGAAGTTGTCTGAAGGAGCTAGGTACCATGATGCGGACGCACGTTACAACACCGTCTTCCCCAATCCAGCTCTTAACGCGATGGGTGCCAAGTCTGGTGGCTTAGCTGCTGAGCATTATATTTATGCCGGCCCTATCACTACATACACTTTCGCCAATGGGACTGACAAAAAAATCGATAATATAGCAGTAATTCCAGCGATTTACGACTTCAGTAAAGTTACGGATGGGCCTAGTTTCTTCAAGGCTTTCTGCACTGGACCTCCGACATCCACAACGCCTGTTACCCCGGGTTCATCTAGTGCTAAACCGTCCGGAACTCCTAGAGCATCCTCAAAGGCGTCCTCTGTAGTAAAGCGTCAAGTTGCTAGTGCCACACCGAGACCTTCCCCTAGCCTCATTGGATATCCTAAGCCGGTGTTCATCCAAGAGTCGAAAGTCATTTCGGGCTATTATCTCGGCGATAATAATAAAGATGTTGCTGTCCTCGTACTTCCTGGGTTTGCCCCGTCTTCAACTGTTGCGAGCGCTGCGATTGGACCAGTTGTGGGAGGCTTTATTGACGCGCAAAAGCTGCTCCGAAGTTTTTTTGCGGATGCAGTAAAGCAAAATAAGAAGAAGCTTGTTATCGATCTTCGTGGAAACGGTGGTGGCCTTATTGACATGGGCTTTGAGCTTTTCAAGCAATTGTTCCCTCAAACTGAGCCATATGGTGCAGCGCGCTACCGAGCCCACGAAGCATTTCATTACTACAGCGCCATTGTCGCTGATCTCGCTGTTCGAGGGAAAGGAAAGGATGGCGTAATTACCGCTGTGACTGATGCCGATTATGGTGTTCAAAGTAACTTTTTGTGGTCGAATATTCTTGATGAGAATAACAAACCATACAACACTTATCAGGACTACTATGGACCGTCGACCATCAATGGCGACACTTTCACATCAGTTCGCCGTTACAACGTAGGTCATCAAAGATACTTATTGGAAAACTCATGCTAATCATATCACAGTTTTCTAATAACAAAGGCGGCCACACTCTTCCCGCCACTCTTACCGGCTATAACGAGTTTAAGAATGCGCCCGCTCAACCATTTCAGCCCGAGAACATTGTGATTATTCAGGATGGTTTTTGTGGCAGCACTTGTGCCATATTTTCTGAGCTCATGCGTGAGCAGGGCAAGGTACAGACCATTGTCATTGGCGGGCGTCCTCGCAACGCCCCCATGCAAGGTGTTGGTGGCTCTAAGGGGTCCCAGGTACTTTCCCTTGATAAGATATATACCTTCGCTGAGGATACCATCGATATCGCTAAAGCTCTCAACGGCGTTGCAGTCGCAGAGAAACTGAATGAGACAGCCGTGGGCAAGATATACAACGCTGAGCAAATCTACATACGCACAGCGATTCCAAAAGAGGGAGAATCGCTTGTTGGTGGGGTTAACTCGCTCAACAACCAGCGTCGGGGCGACAAAGACCAGACGCCACTAGAGTTCATCTACGAAGCTGCCGATTGCAGACTTTTCTACACCACAGCGACGCTTCTCGATCCTGTGAACCTTTGGAAGCAGGCCATAGAGGCGAAGTGGGGTAAGGGTAAGTGTGTCCCAGGTAGCACTGGCCACACTACAGCGATTGGAACGGTAGACTCAAAACCTGGTTTTGGAGCAAAGGGATCGAGTACTCAGGGGGCAGCACTATTCAGTCAGTTGACGTTACCGGCGTAGCGTCACCAACAGGTGCTTCTGGTCTCATGATGGGACTTGTTGCCGTTGTTACGTTGGCGTTGATATTGTAGAGCGCGGCTGTTCCTTTTTTAAGTTATTTTGTGCTCTTTGTGCTCTGAGCCTCACGCATAATCTTAGTATATACCCATTAAAACGCGAGCGACGATTTTGATCCGCTTGGATGGTATGAATGTCATGTTTTTACGGTGGTCTAATGATTTTCTCATCGCTATTATATTCATCAGAATGCTTGTGTCTCGGTGGTAGAGATAAACCGAGTCAGTCTGTGCGTGAAGGGCTTCTGCCATCGAAAGTATTGAGATATTCAAGAAACCCCGAACATGAGTGCGAAACCGCTCGCATTCCGTCTACACATGGCTGATACGTCCTTGAGCCTGAGTAAGACGACGTTGACGAACGTGGTAGATGGCTCATCGATGTATCAGAGTAGAGCGCGTGGATTATGATTCGTGCAACTGAGGTATTTGACTTTGTAATTGAAGCCTAATCTAGCCTTCAATCAATACAAAATATGGGGGGAGTATCCTTTCACGAGGCCTAGTCGAAAATTTCCTGCAGATCCTATTGGTGGGATTAAGGTTGACCTAGGATATAGTTCAACTGAACTTCCGAATACGTTTAAGAAACCGATCATCCAAGACCAGCCAATCAGTTGGCCGCGCACCTCAAGGGTCTACTTGGGGAATATATTGCGTGCGGAAGAAGGCCTTCTTTACTCCTAGTACTTGCTCGCTAATCGCTCGAATTCTCCACATGTTTCTCCATCCCCGCGATATTATTGCACCTTCTCCATGGATATTGGAGGGCATCAACGTCATTCGCCATCAAGAGAACCAGGTCCACGGTCGGCGATGACTGCTGCTTATATTCCGACGACCGCAGCCTCGATTGGCGGAGAAATGCCGAGAGAATGTTGCAATTAGATTTCCCCGAGCACGAAGATGTTATACGTTATAACAAAAGTCACATCATACTTTTGTTAGACTGATATTCTTCCTTACGAGCCACAACATAATAAACTATGGAAAGGTCAACCCTACAAGATGGTCGGCAACTGAAAACTCTAAAAGATTATTTACCACCAATAACTCCTGCATTAATGTTCGTCGACATTTACACCCCTACATCGTGATAGTGGGCATGCCGATTTCTGCCTAACCGATCTTCTATTGCGCGTGTGACCTGGTAAAACAAGGGTCTATAAAGTATATCCAAGTCAAATCCCCTTCCTCTGTGCTGTTGCTCAACCACCTACATTATTGCACAAATCTTCTTGGCAACAGCCCACTGGTCACCGCAGCATCGTTTCACATAATGCTGTTTAAGTCACTACTTGCGGGGTGCCTCTTGGCTGTTCCAACCACCGCTCAAAGCATTCCCTCTTTGGTCGTGCCAGAGAGTGGAGCCTCCGCTTACCAATTCGATTTGAATCAACTGAAGTTGGAGAAGAGTCGTTGGTCAGAGAATCAAGATCGAACCCTTAACTACCTCAAGTCGGTGGATGTAAATCGTTTGCTTTACAATTTCCGGGCGAACCACAAGCTATCTACCAATGGAGCTCAGTCGAACGGTGGCTGGGATGCACCAAACTTCCCTTTCCGTTCGCACGCTCAGGGACATTTCCTTACTTCCTGGGCCCATTGTTATGCAACCCTGAAAGATACAACATGCAAGGATCGCGCAACAAACTTCGTCGCCGAACTCGCCAAATGCCAGGCAAACAACGGTGCTGCCGGGTTTGGCGCAGGGTACTTGTCCGGATTTCCCGAATCAGAGTTTCAAGCAGTTGAGGATCGTAAACTGACATCTGGAAACGTCCCTTACTATGCTGTGCACAAGACGATGGCTGGTCTGCTCGACGTATGGCGTTTCACAGGCAACACTCAAGCGAAGGACGTGTTGCTGAAGATGGCATCATGGGTCAACGGTCGCACCCAAAAGTTGAGCACCGATAAGATGCAAGCCATGCTAGGCACTGAATTTGGTGGTATGAATGATGTCTTGGCCAACATTTACCAGCTCACGGGAGACAAGCAGTGGCTTACTGTAGCCCAGCGCTTCGACCACCAGAGCCAATTTAACCCTCTGGCTAACGGTCAGGACCAACTAAATGGTAATCACGCCAACACAAATATCCCCAAGTGGATCGGCGCTATCAGAGAGTACAAGGCTACTGGAACAAAAAGATACTTGGATATTGCAAAGAACGCCTGGGACTTCACCGTCAACGCCCATACATATGCAATTGGTGCCAACAGCCAGTCTGAACACTTCCGCCCGCCGAATCAGATCTCAAACTATCTTACCACTGACACTGCCGAACAGTGCAACACATACAACATGTTGAAGCTTACTCGAGAGTTGTGGACTGTTGACCCCTCCAATGCCAAGTATTTCGATTACTATGAGCGCGCATTGTTCAACCATCTCCTTGGTGCTCAGGACTCTGGAGACAATCATGGCCATATTACGTACTTCACTCCTCTCAAGGCTGGCGGACACCGTGGTATTGGCCCTGCATGGGGAGGTGGAACTTGGAGCACTGACTACAACTCCTTCTGGTGCTGCCAGGGAACCGCACTGGAGACAAACACCAAGCTGGCTGACTCCGTTTACTGGTTTGACAACTCAGCACTATATGTAAACCTCTTTACCCCCTCAACCCTCGACTGGAGCCAGCGCAACGTCAAGATCGTTCAAACGACAACATTCCCCGCAATTGATTCAACCAACTTGACCATCACCGGCACTGGGCAATTTGCAATCAAGATCCGTATCCCCTCGTGGACATCCGGTGCCTCCATCAGCGTTAACGGACAAGCATCCGGCGTCGAGGCAAAGTCTGGATCTTACGCAACAATCTCACGCACGTGGGCTTCCGGCGATGTTATCACCGTCAAGCTTCCTATGAAGCTATATACCATTGCCGCTAATGATAACAAGAACATCGCAGCTATTGCCTATGGACCAGTCGTTCTGAGTGGTAACTTTGGATCAGAAACTCTCAACGCCAACCCGTCCCTAGCGCTGGATACGGTGAAGCGCACTTCCGGCTTGGCTTTCACGGGTACTTCCAACGGCAAGACGGTGAACATTATTCCGTTCTTTGACGCCATTAAGGTCAACTATGCGGTTTACTGGGCGATTAGTGGCTCGTTGCCTAATTAGAGCACGAGTATGTTGAATGGAGTTGGAGTTTGAGATGGTGTACTTATGGTGAATGGGCTTGGTGAATATACTCAGTAGTTATAAATTGTCGTTTGCCCTGAATATTTCACATGCTTTTGAGCCGTGACTTGAAGTTTGAAACGATTGCACGTAGCCACTTTTTGACTCGACTTGGAGTACACCAGTCGCGGGCTGGATTTAACTAGACTCTTCTCTGGCTACGTTCATCGAACAGATCATAGGCCATGAAACTACATAAGAACTTCGATAAACATGGCCTTTTGCTCATCGCCGACTCTTATCACAGCTTGCTGTAACGCTCTCTTCAACCCACCTACTGTATGGACCTGGACAGCCTTCATCCACCCTTTCTGAGAGCCGACTGCTGCTTCAGCTAGTGCAGCATAATTCGGTGAGGGTCGGAACGAGATATTAAGCTCGTCTTCCGTAGCATATTTATTAGCTCCGTCTGGATAAACCATCTCAACAGAATTACGGGGCGCTTTCCATCCTACAATCTTCGTTAGTATGAAATGAGTTTAGTTAGACTGAATATCTTACCTCCGTTATTCAACACGATCGTCAGGATTGGAATCTCGTATTTACTTGCTACCCACAGCGCGCTTGATGGCGCTGCACACATGAAACTACCGTCGCCAACGATCTGGCACACAATGGCTCGCTTCGCAATCGCGTCGACTTCCTGATCTTGTAGTGCCATCCTCACACCAAGGGCTGCTCCATTACTCCAGCCTATCCCAGTAGCGCCGCAGTTTATCCAACCCCCTGGTCGACTGGGTTGGAGTTGGTCATGCATAATTTGGCTATTGGTGACGGCTTCGACAACAAAAGTAGTGGGTTCTGGAAGCTTAGCTCGCAAAAGACTGCCCACATTATTTCCATTCAGCTTCTCGCTATCGTCAAGGCAGCCCTGTGTTTGTGCCTGTATAATCGCAAATCGAGCCTTGTGTGCTTGTGCCTGTTTCCTGCCACGAGCAATGTATATTGGATTTTGAAGAATGGCGATGGATTTCTGATCACCTTTTATGAAATCTACAAGCTGCGTGAGCGCCGTAAAGCCATCAGCTCGCCATCGCCCATGTGCAGGAAAGAACGAAACGCGAATTTGCTGGTTCAAAGGATCGATATCGACATGGTATATTTTAGTGCTCTTTGGAGGTCTGTTCTTAGATGGGATCCATGGTATATCGCAGTCGAGCAGAAATATCACATCCGCATCTTGGGTGCATTTGTCTGTACTCAAGCGGAATCCTTCGGATGCAGGGTGCGACACGGGAAAACACATATCGCTTCCACCTGTATCATGGATGCGAATGCCTGGGATTAGATCTGCCAATGCAACAAGAAGCTCTGGCGTACGTCGGTCTCGACCAGAGTACCCGGTAATGATGAGAGGTCGCTCAGCACCAACAAGGGCAGCAGCTATCTCCTGCACAGCGTCTGCTGGAAGCGCACTTGGCCCGATGGGTACCCATTGATCCTGTTCCAGCGACATAGGCTCGGTCTCTTGTGCAAGAACTTCTCTTGCCGCTGCGAGGTACACGGGCCCTTTTGGGGCGGTCTTCGCAAATTGAAGAGCCCGTCCAATCAGTTGCTTAACATTAAGTCCTGTACGTACCTCGCCTACGTAGCGGCAGTACTGGCGCACAATAGCTGCTTGATCGTGAGCATCCTGTAACCAATTGCTGTACTCAGTTTTGGATCCAATCATTTCATCAGACTCTGTAAATGGACAGAGTCCTGCAAGGATGAAAACAGGGACGCGGGCAATGCTCGCGTTATGAACACCTTGACCGAGGGCTTGGGTACCAACGTCAACATGAACAAGAACCGCTTGAGGTTTCCCTGATATGCGTGCATAACCATCGGCGATTGATATAGCAGTCACTTCCGAGGGACATGTTATCATTTGTGGGAACGCGTGTGGCCGCTCCCTTTTGCCTTTGATGAAAGCTTCGAGGATAGAAGGGTGGTCTGATCCGACATTGACAAAGCACCTCGTCACGCCAGTCTGCAACAAAAGTTAGTAGAGCTACTAAGACTTAGAGGTTGGCTGGACCTGACCTCCCAAAGTCCCTCAAAGATAGCAAATGCTGTGGTGTAACTGCGTTGTATTGGTAAGCCTAGTAACCGGATTGTGATGATTTTGGCACAAGAAGATGTAGAACCTACCATTCTGGGGATGAATTCCTCTTTTGTTTGGTTGCATATTCCGAATACTGCTTGCGTGTGTAATGCCTGCTTGCGGAAACAAACCGAGGTAATGAGTTACTCGCGTCTTTGCTACACCCATAATGCAACACCCGATGCCCTGTGGTTGTTGTGGAAATGAGCCTTGGTATACGCCTACGTCCGAGTTGCAAAGTTCTTACGTCAAGGCGCATCGTGGTACGGCTTCATTCAGTGTTGTAGACATGGTGGGGTTTGGAGAGTGGCACAGTCCACTGGCTAGACGGAACATCTCTCCACTTGCGGAAGTACCTAGGTAGTGTTGAACTTTCGATCCTATGAGTTCTGAATCCCTTTGCGCCCTCGATCATGAAAATACTGAGCTGTTGTATACAGTTTTTTACATAGAAAACTCCGTTGTGTTTTGTAGACTCACGAGACGGACTTTTATACTCCATCAGGCTCCGGGCAATGCTGAAACACCAGAGAAAGTGTACACCCCGGATGCGGTATCCCGCGTCTTCCACCAGCGAGCCAGTCATCAAGTCACATTTAGAGCATCTTATCCTCAGCTAGATTGTTTCTATGTTCAAAGGAGCGCAAAAGAAGCACCGTCCTGCTACGGTACGGGTGAGGCGTCCAACATCTTTTCCTAGGTATACGTCACTGCTCCAGGATCCCTTAGCTAGCTCTCACGCCGGCTCGAGATATCTACTGTGTAAGACTGTGATGATACATGCAAGGACGATATTCCAGTGCAGGCCAGAGACAAATGCTCGCAAATTTTATGGTTGCCAAACTCCACCCCCGCATGCCATTTCCTTGGCAGTCTCCACTCTCTAGATTAGGCCTTCCGCCCGTGTTCACGCGTCCTCCGTTCATCATCCCATCCGCATCGAACAACTTCATTCATCTTATCTTATATTCTCCGAAGGTGAGAAGTACTTACAGTGGGAGCTTAGCACGTTTTATAGTCTTTTCTCTATCTTGCGAGATGTATTTGGGGCCACTTTCGGTCGACTAAGCTGAAAAATAACCGGTGACGATGGCAGCATCTTGAGATCCTCTTGTCCACCCTTGGAACCTTGGCCTAGTTCTTGTCGTTTCTGAGCACAAGACGGTGAAGCCAGTAGAGACCCACCTGGTGCTTGACATGAATTGGCCATTGATGGTCCTGTCAGACCGATCCGACCTTGAATTTTAGTCGCTTAGTCCCATTGTCGCGTCTCGGCATCACGAATTCTGGCAATGCTCAGCAGTGGGGTATTCTTGGCCGTGTAAAAACGCCTCAAGGGTGGCAGTAGCCTTGCGACGAAAGATTCGGGGAAACGGCTTGAGATTGGCCCTGCACCATGGTGGTAAGTAGGGTCGGGTGTTGGGCGCATAGATGCGATGAGAATCCTGGTTTAGACAGATTGTCCTGGTATATAATCATGGCGCCCTGTCATTGCAGAGCTCCCTACTAAAAGTCAAAGTCTTTGCCTATAAAGACTTGATCGAGCTTAAGTGTTCGAGGTTTCCGTCAATATGTCGGATCCAAGCGTTAACAAGGCAGAGGGCGAGATCTCTACTGCCCAACAAGATCACACCAGTGTGGATGGCGGTCGTCGCGGCACCTTGGCGTCGCTCAACCTGAACAAGAATCTTGATGCGAAGTAGGTCGTTCGTCAGGCCAGAATACAGTGCATTAGAAAGGTCTAATTTCTGTCCAGAGTCTCCAATCCGCTCTCCGGCATCCCATATGATGCGCTTATACGTGATGTCGAAGAGTTCGCCGCTGATAAGGACCTTGTCGATGTAGTCGACTACCTCAAGAAAGGTGCCCTGGTTGCCCAGGATCCATCTCGCTTTGAAGACCTTGAGATTTTGGAAGAGGAAGAAAAGGAACGCCTACGACAAGAGAAGGCTCATAAATGGAAACATCCCCTTCAACTCTATATCACCGTTATCGTATGCTCTATCGGTGCGGCTGTCCAGTAAGTACATCTTTCACATATCATAAGTTTTATCTGATCAATATTATAGAGGATGGGATCAGACTGGATCCAATGGGGCGAACCTGTCATTCCCTGTCGAATTTGGGATCGGTCAAGGCGATACCGAAGGCCATCCAGACCGATGGACCCATAACCTCACGGTCGGCCTTGTCAACGCTGGCCCATATATTGGCTCTGCTCTTATCGGATGTTGGCTGAGCGACCCCTGTAACTACTTTGTCGGCCGTCGTGGAACTATCTTTGTTTCCGCTATCTTCTGTTTACTCACTCCTATCGGCGGTGCGCTCTCCCAGACTTGGCAGCAACTATTGATTACTCGCATCCTGATGTAGGTTACCACCGACACACATTGAAAAGCAGTGCTAATTCAACAGGGGCATTGGTATGGGTTTGAAGGGCAGCACTGTGCCTATTTTCGCAGCCGAAAACTCACCAGCACAAATTAGAGGAGCTTTGGTCATGTCATGGTAAATCGCCTTACTCACACCCACCATTGATACTGATAAATTTAGGCAACTATGGACAGCTTTCGGAATCTTTTTGGGTTACTGCGCCAACCTCGCCGTGTACAAAGTTCCCGTCATTGCCTGGCGGCTACAAATTGGTTCGGCCTTCATTCCGGCTATTCCTCTCACATTAGGCATCTACCTTTGTCCTGAATCGCCTCGTTGGTATGGCTAATCAAATATTATCACGAAAATATGGTGTAATGACGTTTCAACAGGTACATCAAGAAGAACCAGTACCGCAAAGCGTGGAAGTCGCTTTTACGTCTTCGTTTCAGTCCCGTTCAAGCTGCACGCGACATGTACTATATCCACGCGCAGCTACAAGTCGAAGCTGAGGTTGTAGGCCAATCAAACTATATCTCTCGATTTGGGGAGCTCTTCACGATCCCCCGTGTGCGTCGTGCGACTCTTGCTTCTTTTGTGGTCATGATTGCACAACAAATGTGCGGAAGTACGTACTGTCATCATTCGTAGATATTGCAACCTTATACTTACAGTTTATAGTAAACATTATCGCATTCTACAGGTATAAAAAGCGCAAGCAAAGATACATGGAAAAACTAACCATGATGACAGCTCAACGATCTTTCGCCAAGCTGGTGCCTCTGAGAGGGAAGCCTTGATCGCCTCATTTGGCTTTGGTCTCGTAAATTTTGTCTTCGCTTGGCCTGCCATCTGGTATGCCTAGGACTTCATATTATAATGAGAGTCATGACTAAGAAACTATAGGACTATCGACACATTCGGCCGCCGTAGTTTGCTTCTCTTCACATTCCCAAACATGGCTTGGTCACTACTCGCAGCCGGCTTTTGCTTTTATATCCCAAAGGAGTCAACTGCTCACCTCGCGATGATAGCCACGTTCATATACATATTCGGCGCATTCTATTCACCTGGAGAAGGACCTGTTCCGTTTACTTATTCAGCTGAATGTTTTCCTCTGTGAGTAATGATGTAGCGCATTGAGATCTACGATTACTAACATCACTAATCTAGTTCACATCGTGAGGTCGGCATGGGATGGGCTGTCGCAACCTGTTTATTCTGGGCTGCCGTGCTATCCATATCCTTCCCACTCATCTTAAGTGCCTTTACGCCCACCGGAGCCTTTGGTTTCTACGCTGGTCTCAATGTTGTCGCATTTATCATGATATTCTTGTGGCTTCCAGAAACGAAACAACGAACACTTGAGGAGCTCGACTACATCTTCGGTGTACCAACGAAGAAGTTTATTAGCTACAATGTTAACATGGCGCTACCATGGTGGTGGAAGCGTTGGGTACTTCTGGATCGGACTGCTGTGTTGAAGCCATTGTATCACTTCGAAGGAGGCGTAGAGGGCGCGCCAAGTGATACTGGGCGTACTGAGGATGGTAATATCAGTAGAGAGGAGCATGGTGCTGAAAATAGTGATGAGAAGGGAGCCAACGTAACGAAAGAGGTGCGTTAAGAGCTGTGAACACGCAACTAATCGAGAGAGATGAGAAAGGGACTAGAATTCTATGAGACTTTATGTATTTCTTTTCTTCTAAGTTTAGCGAGTCTAATCGATATAGCGATATCATATAGTTGTATTATGTGGTAAAGTTTCGTGGCAGCACAACCTTCAACATTGAATGTACGAACCAATTTCGAACCCTCTGATTGTTGGGCTCCGCAATCTACTTTCTTGAATCTTATTTCGAAATTTCGCAGTCGTCTTATTTTTGTTGTTGTTCAACAATTGCCTTTCTTTCGATATAATAAGCTAAACTCTCGCTCTTCCACTGTCATTACAACAGCTTGTGATCGTTGTTCCGACTGCATATCTACCCACGGAGAGTAAGCGATATCTATTACTGAAGTAGGATCAAGCAGAAATTAATGCGATGAAAAACAGCCATTTGGAACTGCCAAAGGCGATCACAGCGGATATTTTCGTCGCTTCAGTGATCATGAAAACCATGCATCCAAACATTGTGACTGGCAAGAGTAATTTTGAAAATAAAAAAATATTGAAAGGACAATTTATGCTAGACTAAAGGAAATGAGAAAAAAAAAAGGCAATTAACATGATGTAGCTGATGAGAAAAATGAAGACCTGAAAATGAGCTCGACAGAAACTAGCGATAAGTGGGGCATCGATGTACAAAAGGGGGATCGAGGATGTGGCTGAAAAGGTGGCTGAAAAGGTGGCTGAAAAGGTGGCCTGATCGCAACCAACAGCCCCCGCTTTATTTAGAAAGGCGATACGAACTTCGCCATTGTGTCTCACAGTAAAAATTAGGTAGATGGTGCATGTGTTCTGCGCTTCTTGATGATCGAGGCTATGCGAATAGGCGGGCATGCGGGCGGAGGATGCCTGGTTTTGTCTTGGAAGGATCAGGATGCCGCAAGTCTAGGATCGATGTAGCCACAATAGTGATGGTGTTTCAGTAACAATTCAATACCAACAGCTAACTTCCATCCATTTCCGTCGAAGCCGTATTGATGGTGTGCTAGGTTATCGTGGGAGGGAGGCCATTGACGCAACGGGAAGTGGCGTTGTTGGAGTACCAGTAAGCTTACTTCCAATTGAATTCTTTAAGCGTGGCGTTGATTCGAGGTAGAACTCTACGAGGAGGATGTAGGAGGTCGCATAAATGCGGCGAAACAGTCTTCGGTGCAACAGGCGTTGAGCGTATTGAAAGCCCAGAATTCAGTACCCGACTCCAGATAAACCGTACCGGCAACGACAGGCCCTAGTTTAAGGGGTCAGTTCGTACTGTATGACTAAAAATGGCTTTGGATGCTCATAGGCTGTGCAAATAGTCACTCACAGTCTGGTTTCAACTCTGTTCGCTTTAGCATGGCGTACCAATTCCACTCTGGTGCTGTATTGCGCAATTGAGGCTCAAGAAAGGGGTTATTGTCGCGTCTTAGTTGCTCCATCTCCAATGAGAACATATCAAGATGGTCCCATGGAATATCGAAGTTAAGGGCTGAACCACCAACTGGATTTGGCGCTGCGCCTTCTTGTCTGATGTACCTTTCGAAACGGTCGAATTGACTAATGCATAGTGCGCGCTCATTACTGCCAGCTTGACTGACGAGCGCAAGAATCATAAGAGGTGTTAGAGAGTATCGCAAGTAAGATACTTCATCCAATGCTGATATTTCTTGGAGGCTATGGAATAGGTCCGAAATTGCGTCGTTGTGTATTTCGTACCGACGATGCCAGTGGTCAAAAGTGATGCGTTGGCTGGACGGCCGTGGAGAAGGCATAGGAGAGGGTATTCGAGAGAATGGGTTGACCCTATACAATTCAGCTGAGAGGTGCTCAGTGTCAAACTGGGTTTCTGAAGCTCCTTGAGGTTGAAAGTTCATAAACACTCCATCTGTGCTTTGGATGACGTCCTCTGACGTATCATAAGCATTAAATTCCTGTGTAGCTAGAGTCGGCGTAGGTGAGCGAGATGTTACCTCTGGGTCGGGAAGTCCAAAGAAGAGATAGCGTAAAACGATTATCACCACCGCTGCACGCCAAGCGCTAGAAACTAGGTACCATGCTCGTTCTTCCGTAGCAGACCTATGTCACAATCGGTTAGATTAATCAAGATATCGAGCATGCGTGTCCTCACATGTTTTCGGTCAAATAATAGGCATTTTTAATGTTGTCAACGCCTTCTTCGGCCTGGAAGCGAAGTGCGTCTGAAAGAATCCATTCGCGTGTGTACACATCCGCAGCTGAAGGATAACCCTGGGCCTGAATGATGTTGCGCGCACATACTTGTACATCATGTATCGTACGCGTTAAGCCCAGTGGAATGGGGATGAAAAATGATTCCCTCACTTTTGGGTCAAAACAAACTGTTTTTAAGCTGTTGCGCGACGCCTGACTTGGGCCTTCAATGGATCGTGGTGACAACATAAAATGCATTGTTTCGAACTGCGTAGTGCCGGCGAGCTGATATGCTAGATGTGGATAGAATGAAGCAAATCTTTCCGTACCTCCCACGGAAGCTAATATTTTCAGGGCACCAATGAAATGGGTATTCCAATGGGCGACTTTGTGCTCTATAACCTATGGTTTTATCAGCAACAAGGATAGCTATATCAAATGCTCTTGAGAGAAAGTTTTCAATAACAATCTTCATTTTCAAGATTTCTGGTTTTGGGGGACGACGGTGCAGATGGGAAGTAGGGTTGATACGTACATCGATAGAGAACATAAGATTAGTACAAGCAAATAAAACATCTACTCGTTGGTGCTGTGGATTTAAAAATGCATTACTGATGCCTTCAAATAAAACAACTTTTGCTTCTAATGCTCGTCGTTCGATCGCACGATTGCCAGGGTTTCTCACCGCACAGTGAACTGCTGCTGTTCCAAGGATGCAGTTTAAGAAGTCGCGTGGCAGATTTTGCGCTGCATTAGGTGATATTTGAGCAATTTTTCGAATGGTAATAGGGACTTGTTCTGGCCCTGGAGGCTGGGCGCACATGATGGTGTTATCTGTGACATTAATTAGCAAAACATGCACTCAGATCAATAAATAACATGCTGCCCAACGGCTAGCAAACTTACAGTAGTTAATCAGTTCCAGAAAAATTGCATCGGAGCCGGCAACATCAGAATAGCCGCTGTCAAGCGAGCGAATACCGAAATGGGCTGCTTCTGTACGAACTGTTGAACGGCTTTCTTCAAGAACATGATGGGATATGCTCAAGGCTTGACCTGCACAGATGTCAATGTACTTATATACCAGCTAATACAACCTTCGTTTAAAGCACATACTGTCAACAATGGGTTGCATTTTGCCCTTGAGTTTTCCACGAACAGCCACGCCATCTGCCCATCGCAGTGGTTTTCCTGTAGGTTCTTTAGCATCGTTTTCCATTTCATCGTTGTTGAATACTCAGGTGACGCACGATAGCCTAAACAGGCAACTCCCTTTTTGGCACACTTCGCGCTGTATCCTCACTTTAGTATAAGGTCGCAATCGTAGGGGAAATGGTTTACCAATGTGGAAGTATCCGGTCGCACTTGACGTGTCTCCTGCGGCAAGTATAACAGGGCACATCGGATAGTTCTGGGAGTTGATCATGGGAGATTTTGGAATTTTCTGGGGTGCTTGGCCTTTTGGGCAGTGAGGACGAGTTGGAGAACATGATTTGTGTTTCTCATAGGATACGTTCAATGTACTTGCAGCTACCTGGTACTACCTGGTGAAGGTTGATACAAAACCTTTATAACTTTACTCACCAAGATATTGCGAGTAGTGTTTAAAGGCAAGGCTGCATATGAGCATGTTTAATGTTACGTCAGGGCTGAGAGATCTGTATTTGGATTCTAAGGCTCACGAGAGATATGGATATCGTGTTCCTGTGGCCCTGTTCAGAGAGCTGCACGGAGGGCAAGTTCTGGCGAGCTTTGACTTGCTAGCGAATCTCTATGATTGGCACAATGTCTTACCTGCTTAGCCCTACATGATAATAGTGGGGTGTGAAAGCATCAGCGCTAGTCTCAAAAAAGGCATGCAACGAAGAAACAGGGGTGCTAGACCCAGCTTGGTGATTATTCAGCTTGGTGAGCTGCACATGAGCCAGAGCTGGAGGTAGGATTTGGATTGTAGCGGGCACTTGGTAGGATAACTTATCCTACTTGTTTAGTATACTCATCAGTGCCACAATTTTTGCATGGATGACGAGTTGATGATGCAGGCTTCTTCCGTTTAGGTTGATTTCAACCTATGCGCTCATTTCTATCGGCCGTAAAACAAACTTGGCGGACATGACCGGTCCTAGTGCAAGTACGAGAACCGTCACTGTAACGTAACGTGAGGTAGGAGTATCTTGGAGTGCGGCGAAGCAAAGATCGAGGTTGCGGTGTCCAAAAGCAGATCCTCGATCAAGATCCAATCAGACTGGTGCGCTAATGCGCTAATGTTTACCCGACCATAAAACTAGCCTCACCTAGCCTAGTGTCTCTTATAAGGCTACAGCCTCCAACATTGCACACCGCACGCCTGGCGTGTGGCTCAGCCCGGGTAGCATTCACGGCCCGCAGGTTTCATTGTACCTGCATCTGAATCATGTGAGCGGCAGCCTCCCATCATGGCGGGCTGAACATTGCACCCTATCACAGCCCGACAAAGGTTTTATCATCATTATATCCATGAACAATCCGCAGTAGAACGATGAATGTCCCTAAAACTGTACCGACCATATTCCTTGCTTGGAAGCTTACATCGCTTAAGTTTGCGTACCACAAGGACGTCGCATTGTTGGAGTTGGCGATGAGAAAGAAAGTCAGAGTCTCCTAGGTATACCAGCTATGAGGCTGAGTTCAATGTCAATGTTATTCTGCGCCAGCCAAGTATTGCATCGACAGGCTTGCTTGGTGAACGGCCTGATATTCTGGGAATTACTAAGAATGGTTTCCAAAATTTATGGCATGTAACGTCCAGGTAACGACACACTCATATCTCAACGGACGTGAGTATTCACAATTGAGAAGGAGCTTACTCATCACTGATCACCAAGATTAATAGCGGCTACCGAAGATCCATTCAGAATATAGAATGCTGTTAGGATGGCAACTTAACGTTTCAGGAACTAGCAAGCATTCAAGCACGTTTGGCTACCTCAAAACTTCGATGTAATTGCACTCGCAAAAGATTGTCTTTCATCGACTGGTCTGAACTCAATACTTATAAGCACAGATCTTTTTCTTCAACACGTCCGTCGAACCTCATTGATAGTGCCGTCTGGTCGCACATTCCCACGATGTATCCTTGATGGCTTCGCAGTATCTTCCGCCTGGAACCTGAAAATAAAACAACACAACTACTTTGCATTGCAGTATCAGATAGCCCGATATCGATAATAATTATACGCATATTGAAGATACCAAACGAGTCGCCCATCACACTCTCGCATAAAAATGCCGTTGGTAGGAGTTGCCTATGTGACAGTCGTTAAGGCTGTTCTTTCCCGCACTTTCATCTCCGACACTTGGATGTCCCTGCATTTTTAGGCGAACGTGAGCAACTTCAAAGACACCACATGGCTTGATTAGAAGAAGCGAAGAAAGGAGGGCCCGTTTGTTGTGAGCCTGAGTGGCAGGAGTGAATCGCTTGAAAGAAAAGTTGAGTGAAGTGGATGGGCCTTGTGAATAGGCGCTCTGCCCTCTGCTCAAGCACTTCATTACCCCTCTTGGTTACTTCATCACATTTTGATCCTCAAACGTACTGCTGCTTCTCGACTCGACCCTACACATCTTCTACCATCAGTTGCCTTTCATCACGAGCAATAACTATACCAATTCCTGGAAACATCAATATGGCTTTGATAACAATCCGAACTCTCGTTACCCTCTGCCTCGCCAGCTCAATCTTTGGGTTCCCAGAGCCGCACAAAGGCATGATTGACAATGAAAATCACCGCGATGTTGGTGTTGCTTATGGAAAACCCAAGTTCCAGGGTAATGCTAGCTTTATGTTCGAGATCAAGGCCTCACCTACATGTCTACCTTTGTAAGCGTCTCGTACCCTTTATTCACCAGCTTCACCTAACCAACATCAGTAACTCGACCCTGCTCTCCATAAAGATCTGCAAGACTGACACTGAGTGCACATTCTACGCTCGAAGGGAGCATCACGGAGCGCAAATCAGCCACATTGGGGGCGGAGCTGGAAGCGACGACAACAACTGCAAGGCTAGCCCTGATAACTATGCTGTTGCCGTCGGCTGTGGAGATGTTGCCAACGTTACTACCGCTGTGGGAAACCACTTCGATTACTATAGCTGCTGGACAAAAGACAAAGCCGGTTCAGCTCATCTGAAACTTGAGGCCGCGCCTCATGATGTCAGCAAGAACCTGACGTCGTCTATGACTCAATAGGTGAGTGATAACTAACCCATTCTTCCATACCGTTGCCAGGCGTTTGACGATAGGACAGGTTCTGCCTCTTAACCCTTGCTTCCATGTTGAAGTACATCACAAGTCAATCGAATTAACCACACCGCGATATCAATGCACGGGTATAGCACATATAATATAGCACAAAGACTAGTGAGTTGAGACGGGTGTTGAATAGGCAAGGACAACAAAATAAACTTAGCTTCTCATACCATTATCCTAATACATTACCCTAAGATGTTTCACTGTTATCTTTGCCCATTCTAAATGCTGCAAACCAAACAGATGTTCAGGTACTATCAAATTGCGGCTAGGCATGTGGTCTTTTTACTACAGGAAACAAATGAAACTATTGGCCCTGTAATATGTGTGTGCCAAGATCAAACTGCTAAAATATTACTTCGCTCTTGTCCACATTAGAACGCTGCGATGAGTAATCAATACGAGTTTCAAACACCCATGGGAGAACGTATAGCCATGTTTCATGATTGGCACTACATGTCAAAATCGCATAATAGTCGTCCCACGTCCACCTGTCGAAACAATAATTCTTCACCCCTTCGCCCTTGCACCCTGCAATGGCACCTGCATACCTTCATGAATCTCCAAGCGTGGGCTAGGAATATACACCTCGCCCTTCCGCTTCTCAGTGTCGCCAGTTTTCTCCCATAATAGCTGAAGCTGAATATGACCGGGTGTGATACCCATTTGCTGCGAGCCCCAACGGTACTGCCACAGTGGAAGCACTTCATTTTTCTCAGGCACCCTCTTAGCATCATAGTAGCATGCCACATCACCGAAGCAGAGAAAAACATGGGGAAAGCCGTCCTACATGTCTTTAGATTATAAGTACATAAAAGGAAGAGGAGAAAACTTACGATGGTGTACAGTTCATCGTATATTTCTGCTTTGTACTTCTTGATACAATTCCACGCGAAGTCGTTACCGCCATAATGGCTGTCTGTATTACGCTGTTGTGTTTCGTCTTCAAAAGTGCAGTTACCGTGCCTGGTAGACAACGTGTACGGATAGTCGTCACGACGGGAGAAAACACCGCATTTTGAATCAAGGTCAACAAACTTGCCGTGGTCGTTTAGACACCCGACTTTTGCCTCTGGAGTTGCGTTCCGCCAGTCTGCTGACTTAAGCACATAGATATGACCCCGGCCCGTGAAGTCACCTTGCTGGACGCCTGCGTGCGCGAGGAGCGCAGAAGTAATAACAAGTAAGCATGTGAAGAGACGAGCCATTGTGAAAATCCGATCGTGTCGTTCGTCGAACACACAGTAAAGATCTTAAAAAGACGTTCTGAGCCTAGACTCTTTATACACCTCTTTCCGCGGCCTGATTTGGGTATCCTAAGGCGTGCGACAAGCGTTGTCCAACGTTCAGTTCAGTCACGCGTTATCGCCTCAGTCCTTTCACAATCCTAAAGTGCTCCAATTTAAATTGACCCTCACCCCAGATCTTCATCAACCGAGGATTGGATCCCTCTTCTATTAGTGCGCAACTGCACAACTGGTGGGCTCGCGCTGCTCGCTTTCCGGATGTAGAGCTTGCGTGTGCGGAGAAATTTCCTGTCAGATGCGTAGATTTAATATCGACCGTTGGAGATAACAAGGTCTCACACTGGGCCGCAGGAGGACGATTTCAAATATTTACCAAGTGGCTCGGACGAATGAAATGACGTTGGTTGTTGTACAAAGGTGATGCAGGATGCGCCACGTGCAGGTGGGTACGAAACAACACGAATCAGCTGCGTAAGGGGATATTGAAGGTCCATACAGTTTCGAAGCTGTGCCTGCGCCGCGGCCATACTGGCGGGGTTGTTTTATCCATTTCTTCCGGCATTGGAAGAGGATGACATAGGCATGTCAGAACTTCGTCAGCGCGGGGTTGAAGGTGTTGTTGAGCGACGGAGTTGATAGCAGCATCACAGGGGTTTGGCGAGAGGCTATTCACACTCAACTACGGAACTGCGACAACCGTTCTCTAATTCTGATGTGGATCTTATTATAACGAAGGCTTAGTCGTCACAAATCAAAACTGCCTTTATTGGATTTCGCCACCCACTTTATCTTTGGTGACGTTTCAAACAGTGGCTTATCTCGTCAGGGGTGCTTCTATCTCAGTACACACCCGTGAACAGTGTACATGAACTACGACTATGTCACACACTTTTATTCTGTCCTCATGGCAATCTCATTTCACGACATCTAGGACAATTTACAATCTCCATCCTGTATCAACTCCGAACGCCTTTATCCCTCGGACACAATCTTTCGCTGATCTCCCGGTCGATCCACAGGGCTGGCCGCCTTATTTCCTTACCCGGAATATCCGGAATAGTGGTACAGCTCAGATACCGCGACATCTGGAAGAATGACCTGCTATGAGCCCAAGGACAGCGACATATCGACACTTGTGTTTGGAGAACCCAGACTAGCGCCAGGTGGGAAGATACTGGCCGTGTTGAGTGGCATTTTGTCTCTTCTAAGCTCCTATCTAGACATGCCTCGCAACTTGATGATGAATTTCACGCGAGATGTATTGGATCCGGATTACCTTCTATCTCGCAAGTCAGCAGCGTGTAACCTAGGTTCCTTGATATTTGCACCATTGCATCTACCCGAGAAACTGTGGCGTCGTCAGTTTCCGCTTCCGTGCGATCACAATCGCTGCAAGTTGCGAAACTACATATTTCCCCCTCCACCGTGGTATCACCCTCTTAGCCAAGTGTTTCGGTCGTTACGGCACAAGATTAGGGCCCCAGAGATACTGTCCAAGCCCCAAACTCCTTTTCCCTTCCTTAATTTACCGCCTGAGTTGCGCAATAAAATCTACCTACACGTTAGCCATACCAATACCACCCATTCAATCGAAGTCGGATCACACTGGGAGGCTAGAAGCTTCACACAGGACCCTGAGGGTTATCGCCACCTAGCAGCACATTTCGCCGAATACGATAGAGCTAAATGCCATGTAAATACCCGGCGAACAACTCCAAGCGAGGATGACGTATCGTATCGACTCAACGATAATGGAATTATCGCTGTGCATGGTGCATCGCCGCCAATCAACCTGCTACTAGTCAACAGGCAAGTTTACGAGGAGGTAAAAGAGGCATTCTGGGCTAGAACAGTATTTGAAGTCCAGCCATTGTCGCCAAACGATACATGCTGGCGACTGGACATGAGCATGAAGCCGACATACGAGGCGCTCGCCAAGTCCAAGTACGCGGCGGATATGAGAAAGGTACGCGTCAGGATCGACGTGGCGAGGATCTGTGGGACGAGGAAGTCTAAACGGTTCGCAGATGTACATACTCAGGTGTGTACATTTACAGAGATCGAGCTGGACGAATGTGTGGGGAAACTTGTGCCATTGGCAAAAAGTCTTTGTAACGCTTTGAAGAAGAGTGCACCAAGACTGAAGGTTGTAGAGATCGAGTGGGTTGATGATTTCGGAAGCACGTCAAGGGGCTTTTCTGAGGAAGCGACCGAGCGCGACTTGCAGGCAAGAGCGAAAGTATTGGCGCCATTTACATCACTTTGTGGAGTTAAAGTCCGATTTAAAAGGCTTATCATGGCCGAAGAAGGAAAGGCCACGTGGGCTTCGATGGCAAGACGGGTTTTCGATAGTGATATTTAGCGTTACTCCAGGTACCTCGTAAAAAGGTAAAAGTAAATTGACAAAATTATACTTGGCCGGTATGCACTTCATATCTTTGCGAGGAATAGCAAATATTTATTGATTATTCAATGCCAGGTCGACCGAACTATAACTCTTTACTAGACTCTATATGAGTGTGTATTATGCTACATGTTACTGTATATTTCCAAGACGAAATATTAAACTTGGGTGGTCAATTACATCTAGTAGAAGATCTGATCTTGAAGGATACCACGTTTATCAAGCTAGTCCATGAGACTTCTGAATATTTTGGATCACTTTTCATAGTATGACGCTGTCTAGCTTCTTACAACCTCGCAAAATTCCCACTGCCTATATAGGGTCCATCAAAATTCTCATTCAATTCAGAAGCGAGAGTCTGGATCATGGGCAACTCGACAAGGCACCATTTCTAAGCCACAGAATTTGTGATTCACACAATCAAGACAATAGCCTTTGACTGGATCCACAACTGCGTCGATCATATCCTTTACATGAGCAGCTTTTATGCTGACGTTATGGCATCCCTTCTGTCCTGACCAACCCCTTCCAACTGAACAATCCTCGTCAGAGCTGAAACGGCTCGGGGAGTTCTCATAGAATATTTTGGCACGAAGTTGATAGACTGAGAGCGACACAGTTTCAATGGGGAGAAGTTTAGCAATACCCAGTTCCCGGATGAATTGAGTAATAGTGCTAGATGCTTTGTTGCACGGTCCCTTTTTAGCGTGGACGGCCAAATCTGTTACAGCATCCGATATAATAGATGAAATAGCCTTACACCGAGCCATGTTCAACTCTCTCAAGAGGATGTCTATCATATGTTAACTTTGGTGATATGGAGCAGCTCAAATGTTACGTACTGGTGAATTCGAGAGGGAAAAATTCGTGCCCATCTACCGCAAATTTTGCATGGGAAATATCCACGGTCTCTTTTACCAGACGCATACTGAGAATATTGAACTCTCGGGTAAGATCCAGCAGGAAAGATGTCGTAAGTAGTAGTTCAGGGTAACTCGAACTATCATTCAAGTAGCAAGATATCCACACTATGCCCCACGGTCGTACAGCATTTGTACAATCATACTTGTCGCAGACGAAGGCGAATTTCGCAAGACTTGGGACTGACATCGTTGCTGAGATGTCCGAGGTCTGCATATGTACGACCTTGCACAATAATACCATAGACGCTATATCGTCGTCTGGAAGGGAAACATGCCGGGGTAAGCCAGAAGAGAGGCCTTGACTTTCTGCGAAACCGGTGTTAAACATGGCCTCGAAAACCTTGGACGCGAGCGACAAAACTCTGGAAGATACTAGCAAGGTTGTACTAGTCGCATCGTCCTTTCCGACGTTGAGGAGAATGTCACCGCGTTTATCGATGTCAATATGCGAAGGTTTGACCTCTTCAGGGCCATTCATGTCGTCCATGGTGTTGCTAAGGTAGACATTAGCCTTTGTCACAAATGAAGGATATAGGTACACAAACTTGGATTTACTGCCAGTGCAGGTCGTTCCTGATGGTGATCAAGGTTGGGCAGCAGTTTTTGTAGGAAGTAAAAGCACCTAGTGTGCGAGGGATTCGGTACTGACTGTTCCATAGTTTTAGGCGGGGTCGAGGCGCGTTTGTCACCCTCACGTTCACCATGGAGCTTCATTTGATCAATTCTTGGTAAGCCCTGAAAAAAAGAAATTAAAATGCATCCTTAGAGCATCAAGCTGACTAAATGTCCACTTCATATTCCTTAGATATTTAGTCTTGGACACTCAATGAGATTCGTAGGTTGCTACATATATCAGCTTTCTTATATTGACGCCGTCACCTGGCTAGCACAAAGTCCATCGTTATTCCTCTATTCATGCTATAGTCTGCGTTGCACAAAAATAATGATAGAATGATATTTTGAAGTTCATGTAACTCTGGCTACGATCTCCCAACGTACCCAGGTAACATGGTTCAAGGTTGACCAACACGCCAAGGAAGATCCAACCAACAATTTCCAAATGCCTATCAAAAGAGAACACGACAAATCTTACGATTCCAAGCATAAATGTTTCAACCGCTCTAATGAGCCCTCCCTCAACACATCCATCTACCAACACGCCACCCACACGCACCCACGCCCCAATCACCTATCACAAATAAACCAGCCCAGCCCCATCACCAGATACATCCCTTCATGCCCCAACCGCCCACTCATTTGCTCCCCCACCGTTTACCGCCCAAGATAGTGGACCCCCCAAAGCCGCGCCTCCTTCAGATCGTCAACCGCGCCTCGCAACGCACCCCTGCACACAGGGATCCCCGCGGCGAACCACAAAGCCACATTTCGCGCGCTTTGAATCCCGTCTACCAACGAACGGGTTCGGCGCTTACGAACCGTGTTTAGAACATGGGTTCGCGCGCCGGCGAAACAAAGATGTTTAGACTTCGCGAGGCGGATTTCCAGGTGGGTTTTGGATGCAGTTTTGCGGCGTGGTTTGCTTGAGGCGGAGGTTCAAAGGGAGGGCTGTGGGCGGGTTTGAAGGTAAGGGTGTGAGAGAGAGAGAGAGTAGTGAACAAGTATTCTCTTTTTCCTTTGTATTTTTGCAAGAACAATAACTTTGGGCGGACTTTTGATTGTTTGATTGTTTTTTCTACCTTTGTTACATTCTTCAACCTTTTTAGGTTCGATATTTTATCTTCGTCTTCTGTTTTCGACAATCATGTTGGGACTTTTTGCTGTTGCTTCTACGGCGCTGGTTGCGCGTGCAGCTGCGCTGTACGATAGTGAGCAGAAACCGCTGCAAGAACACAAGTCAGACTTGGTTGTTCCTCTTGTTGTAAGTGTATATGGGTTTTGGACATGTCGAAACTATTACTTACGAGAAACGTAGCTTGGCAACAATCTTCGTTACACATTTGAGTCGGTTTGGAGCGATGCTGGTTCAGTAGGATTACACGCATTACAAGGCACGGCCAGCTACGCTTCGCCAGCGCCATCGCCAATCGTAATCATCGATGTACCCCTCAATCCAGCAGACACCGGCTCTGTTACCTTCAAGAACACCAAATCCACCTACCAAAACGTCACATCTTCTTTGACATGGTTACCGATCGGTGTGCTAGCCAGATTCATTCAATTAGACCATGTAGGCATCCGAAAAGGCGACATGTTGAGCATGCCTGCCGCATTCACGCGCCTAGCGCTCGAAACACCACACATCTACCTTCACAAAAGTATGTTCAACGTCCTTCTCCAAGCGACCCAAACCTCACGCGACCGAGATTTCGTCGTGGACTGCGCGTCACTCTCGACGTTCCCGGATCTCGTTTTTGCGCTGAATGGACACGACATAGATGTAGAAGGGACCAAGGACGAGATTGTGATTACGCCAGAACAGTATATTGTTGAGATTGAGGGGGAGTGCATTCTTTTGGCTAGGGGCGCGGAGAGAGGCCAGCAGCGACTAGGATGGGCGGCGATCCGGGGAAGACAACTCGTGTTCGACTGGCGGGCGGGCAAAATGGGGTTTGGGAACTGAGTATGAACGCAGCTTTGCGCATTAGTGTTGGGTTTTGATTAGTCGAATAGCACAAAATCTATGGACTCCCAACAATCGGGAGCTGCACCTGGCTGCGACGCTTCAACCCTTTCTTTCTGCTATATTTGTACTGTGAATGAGTTGTAGCACTGCGGTGAAAAAACGTAATTTTTGAATTTCGGCACTCTGAGAGGGTCTTTGGGCCTTTTGAAAGCGATTGCAAATCTCGTGCTCAGAGGGCGATATGCCAATTTCTGGTTTGGTAGCTGCAGCTCCGCACATCGCTGTCGCTGTTGCTGCAACATTAGTGCAGGCCCCTCAAGGCGCCTACTGTTCAAGTGGTCCAGAGTCGGCTGTTCTCCATGTGGGCAATTATCGCCATGTCGCACTTGCTGCAAGATTTGTAGAAGACTTGCTAGCAGGTATCATCGATTGGATAATGACGAGGAAGTGTGCTGCGAGACTGGTGACAGGCAACAAAAACGACGACCAATCTTGTCGTTGGTGGTGTAAAGAGCAATTGCGCTGGAACCATAGTTTGACAAACATGCTGCCATTATTGTCAATAGTTTGGTATGAAGGGACAAATGCCCTTCAAGAGCTTGGATTCACGCAATCAAGTTTGTCGGATCGCTCGACCACAACGGGAGAAGGGATGCACGACTAAGTAGCTTGACTTGATGATGTTTCGGTCCCGCGTTCTCCATCGGACTAACTTCGGCCGGCTTATCTCCGTTTTCCCCGAATCATTGCCCTGCCATCTGCGAGACATGTGCGCTCAGTCCGTCCTTGGACCGAGTTTTGGCGGCGACAGTTCGCAACCGCCGGTCTGGCGAAGTTGCACCGTTACACCTCCGCAGTCTTATGCTTTGTCCCTCTCCTGCAGATTATCGCCTGGAGCCTAGATTGTCGGCTATACCACTCAATACCACCTCCACTTGCCGTTTCAGATGCATTGGTGTCACAGCATGGTAGGCCTTCGGTAGATGGGCTTTGTGCAACGTCTCATCCTTGACATGTTGCCTTTACCATGTTGAGCAAGCTACTGCGGGGCTATTATTGCTGCTTAGCATGAGCAGCCGAGTCTGAGATCTGTCAGAGAGTGGCAAAATAATAGGGCTTCATTTGTGAAAGGCTCTGGTATTATGGCACTGAACGACTTCAATGCTGAATCGCATCCTCAGTCGGAGTGCATTTAGAATGGACAAGTAGTGGCGGCTATCGAATTCTCGCTGCATTGCTTCCCAAGTTACGTACTCGCAACGTATCTGCTGCTGGCATTGGGCTCCAGACTGCTAGCCGGTTGGTCTGCAGTTCAGGACTATGCTACGGAGCATCGGCCAAGCTTACATGAGGCCAAAAGGGGTAAGTTGGTGATAGAGTTCTCCTGGCGCGTAGTCCAAGGGACTGGCGCCATTGGATACAACCCCGCACTATCTGCCCTGCGAAGTAATTCCAAACAAGACCGTCATTCCCGCGAACCGCAGTGACCACCTGTCTACATGGATTGCGGCACTATCAAGTGGGGAGCGAGGAGGAGAGCTGGTGGGTTCCAAACACCTGTGGCTGGATGCCACGAGAGGCTCAATGTGGATACAGTTCCGTATATAAAAGCCCCTCGCAAGACCCCTCAATTGCCCACACAGTTTCAATCTCTTACGTGCATCTCATAACATTCAATTGCCTTTCTCGACCGAGTTGAGCGTTATCTCTACTCACAAGAGGTATAACATTCCCGGCCCCTCATTTACCAAGTCTGGGCAATTGGCTGACAGATTGTGCGTCAGAACCAGATACCCGAGCACCCTTTCGGCCGCTTGTATATATTTCTCTACGGAGCCTCAATACTTGTTGCTTGCATTCATCAGACAAAATGGTATTTCTCCGCTCTGCTTCTCGCTTCGCGCGTCCTGCCTCCTCCCTTCTCAGCACCCGCGCCGGGCCTCGATTGACTTCTTCACTTCGACAACCGAATGCCTTCAGAACGCTAACAGCGTCTTCTTCACAACAGGGAAAAGTTCTTCTCGTCCTCTACGATGTAAGTTGATACAATTGTCTTCGTTGAAACGCAACATGATGGCTGATATTGTGATAGGGCGGCATCCACGCTGAGCAAGAGCCCAAGATGCTCGGAACCACAGAGAACGAGCTAGGCATCAGGAAGTGGGTTGAGGAGCAAGGCCATGAGCTCGTCACCACCTCAGACAAGGAGGGTGAGGGCTCAGAGTTTGACAAGCACCTTGTTGACGCTGAGGTCATTATCACTACACCGTACGTCAAGCTACCCCGCTACAGCCCCGCAACACGTCTATCACTTACTTTAGGCGTGTCGCGCTAGTGCGTTCCGAAGTTCCGACATGCATTGCATATAACACGTGACCATGGGCTAATCAATCACCATCAGATTCCACCCTGGTTACCTTACCGCAGAGCGTCTTGCTAAGGCTAAGAACCTGAAGATTGCCATCACTGCTGGTATCGGATCTGACCACGTCGACCTCGATGCTGCCAACAAGACCAACGGCGGTATTACCGTCGCTGAGGTCACTGGCTCCAACGTTGTGTCTGTCGCTGAGCACGTTCTCATGACCATCCTCGCTCTCGTCCGCAACTTTGTCCCCGCCCATGAGCAGATCGCCAAGGGAGAGTGGAACGTTGCTGAGGTCGCTAAGAACGAGTACGATCTTGAGGGCAAGGTCGTCGGTACCGTTGCCGTTGGCCGTATCGGTGAGCGTGTGCTCCGCCGTCTCAAGCCCTTCGACTGCAAGGAGCTTTTGTACTTTGACTACCAGCCCCTGACCGCCGAGGTTGAGAAGGAGATCGGCTGCCGAAGAGTTGAGAACCTCGAGGAGATGCTGGCACAGTGTGACGTTGTCACCATCAACTGCCCACTTCACGAGAAGACACGCGGCCTCTTCAACAAGGAGCTTCTCTCCAAGATGAAGAAGGGCTCATGGCTCGTCAACACCGCCCGTGGCGCCATCGTTGTCAAGGAGGACGTCGCCGAGGCACTCAAGTCTGGCCACCTTCGTGGATACGGTGGTGACGTCTGGTTCCCCCAGCCCGCGCCCAAGGACCACCCACTCCGCTACGCCCAGAACCCATGGGGTGGAGGAAACGCCATGGTCCCTCACATGTCCGGAACATCCATCGACGCACAGCAACGGTATGCAGCCGGCACCAAGGCTATCCTCGACTCGTACTTCTCTGGTCGACAAGACTACAGGCCCCAGGATCTGATTGTACACAAGGGCGACTATGCGACCAAGGCATATGGTCAGCGCAAATAAGCGATTCCTTTCATTTAAGCATTTTCAGACGCGTTTTCTTATTAGGTTCCACGGAGTCGGATGGGTCATGTCTGGCTATATATGAAACAATTTATCCTCTTGAACTCCAAAGCGTTGATTATGCGGTGAAGTGATGCATGGATGGTTGCGAACCTGCGGTGTGATTAAGATGTGAGTTGGTCAAGTGCAACGATGTAGAGAAGCGCAATTTCAGTGGGAAAGTAAATGCAATGTTTCATCGATGTCGCGACAAAGACTGACGACGCTCATCCTGATGCTCATCATCACTATCGTCCTTGAATCCCTCTTCCAACTCTCTGCCCAAGCGCCGTTCCTCGTCCATGATACTCCTCCTCTGCTCCAAAGCCTCCCTCCTCCGCTCGTCAATAGGATCAAAGCCAACCATGCCCTCGCCCTCCTCGTCGTCAAACAGTTCGTCATCATTGTGTTCGCCGCCACTCCCGTCTACTATTCTGCGGTTCCTCATCCAGGTGGAGGGCATGAAGAGGCTGTACAGGGCGTCGGAGAGCTTTGTGCGCCACGAGGTTGAAAACTCGGGGACGCCGGAGGGCATGGGGAGGTATTGGCTATAGCGACTGCGGTGGCGACGAACGAAGGGGACGAGGAGCATGGCTAGGAGGATGTAGAGGAGGGCGGCGAGGAAGAGCGGAACGAGGACGGTCTGGAATGGGGTTAGCAATAGAGGATATAGGAGATGTTGTTTGGTCTTTACCTTGACAAGAGTGAATTCAGCCATGGCGGTATATTGTACATGTGGGTTAGATGTTGTGAGATGGGACGACACTTGGGCAGTTGGGTAAGTTAGACAGCAGCTGGGTCGGGGGTTCACGCAGGCTGACGCCGCCCAGACCATGCGCCACGCACGACCAGGGCACGTCTCAGGAGAAAGATCGCGACAAGAGCACTCCGTAGATACACAGCATGCACACTGCATACTGCATACAGCATACTGCATACCAGCACCTATCTAGAAACACGTGCGGAGACAAGCAATACCGAGCCAAAGAATTTATCCATTTTCCAGTTCCACATTACACCAACAACCAACAAGACTTTGATTCATTACCTTTCTACTTGTACACAGCAGACCTCTTTACCTCTTTACCGTATTCTTCCCCTCATGATTCATGTCCCTCCTCCGTAGCGCAGGAGCCGCTAGCACTCGGCAACTTCCCGCCATCACCTGCAGCACGCCCAAGCCCGCATTGAGGAGGGCCAAGCCTCGACGAACAGACGCAGACGCAGACGCAGACGACAACGACCCCAGATCGCGCTCGTTTCAGGATTTCTCACCATCGCCCTACGGACCCACGGGCAGGTCACGTTGGGGCTATAGCATAGGTTAACATAGGCCTGCGACGTCATATCAGGAACACACCAGAGCCGCTAAGAGCTGCGCAGGAGGAGAGCAGAGGAGAGGGAGCAAGAGCCTCGCATAATTATCCCCACCACCATGGACGGCAAGGGACGCCAATCATCTGCCGGCAAGTTCTTTGGGCGAAGGCTGCATAAGGACAAAGACAAGCCCACCGCCGACTCACGATCTACCCAACAACCCACCACCGACAGCCCTCCTGGCAGCGCCCATGGCTCGCAATCATCACGCCACTCCCACCACCGCCATAGCACCTCGGCTGCCTCCGTTGACCGTCCCATGTCCATGACCGCCGAGGGCATCTTTGCGCGCGCCGGTCCCATATCTGCCATTGACACCCCACAGCAGCACGGCGACAACGCCTCACGAGTGGCCGAGCCGCTGCCTCACCATTTGAACAAAGGCGGCGGAGACTTTCACCAGTATCCCGTCTTCAATCCCCCCATGCCGCCCCCGAATGGCTACTCCAACCCGGGCCCGCCCCGGACCCCGCAGCACCCGCAGCACCCGACCTCCCAGAACTCAGGCAACAACACCACCATGGTCTCTAGTCAGCCTGGAGATCGCGGTGTCTCCATGCAGCAATGGGGAATACCAAGAATGGTAGCTTCTACAACTACGCCGGCACCGACTCGTCTGCCAACACTCGCGTTTCGTCCGACCAGGCGAGCGTCTATTCCAACGACTCACGGACTCGCGGCTCCAATGTCTTCTACCCACAGAACCCCTCCCAGTCTACCTTCTCCTCCATAGGCCTTGACGCAGGGAGTCTTCTGCCCACCGCCACTTCCACGCCTCGCGACTCCCACCGCCATCTTCTGCACTACAACTCGCCGTCGCCATCCTCGTCGTCGCCTTCACTGGTACAACAGACCTTCAGCATACAGAGACCGCCCGACCATGTAGTAGAGAAGGAGTTCATGAACCTCATGGTGAGGCGCGGGTGGAAAGGCTTGCCCGAGCAGGCTCGGCGCCAAATGGAGGCATACAAAATTGACAAGAAGTGGACACTGGTGTACCAGGACAAACTCGCAGAATTCAAACATGAGGAAAAGAAGCGCCAGACAAATCGGAACACATACGTCGGTGGGGCAAGAGAAGATATTCTTCTGCGAGCAGAAGAAGAGGGCTCCCCGGAGTGGTATGTGAAGAGGGTCATGGACAACTCCATCACAATCAAGCAGATGTCGAGTTTGGAGATTAGTTTAAGAACGCAACCAATTGCCTGGGTCAGGGCTTTTATTGAAGCCCAAGGCCAGATTGCGCTCACGAATGTGCTCTCCAAGATTAATCGCAGGAAAGGCACAGGGCCGGCACCCCCACCAAGCGTCCTGGCACAGAAAGCTGAGAATGACGTCGAAAGAGAGTACGAGATTATCAAGTGCTTGAAGGCGTTGATGAACAATAAATACGGCGCAGATAACGCCATAAACCACCCCTCCATTATCCAAGCACTATGCGGTTCTTTGACTGCCTCTCGATTGAACACCAGAAAGCTTGTCTCAGATGTCCTGACTTTCCTCTGCCATTGGGGCGAAGGCACCGGACACGAAAAGGTACTGCAAGCTCTCGACAATCTCAAAGCACAATATGGCGAGAGCAGCCGCTTCGACGCCTGGATGCGCATCGTCGAGGTCACAGTCGATGGCCGCGGCAAGATGGGCTCCTTGGTCGGCGCATCAGACGAAGTGCGCAGCGGAGGCATTGGCGTGGAGAACCTGTTGATGGAATACGCCATTGCCACGCTCTTCCTCATCAACATGGTTGTAGATGCTCCAGACCGTGATCTCCAGCTCAGAATGCACATCCGCGCACAATTCACAGGATGTGGTATCAAGCGCATTTTCCAGAAGATGGAGGGTTTCCAGTACGAGGTCATTGATAAGCAGATCGAACGGTATATGGCCAACGAGGCTATCGATTATGAAGACTTCCTGGAGCGTGAGAATAGCTCGGTGGTGGATAGTGTTGAGGGCGAAACAAAGGATCTCAATGACCCGAGTCAAATCGCGGATGCCATCATGCAGAAGATTGCTGGGAGTCGAACGCAGGACTACTTCTTGTCTGCCATGCAACACCTTTTGTTGATTAGGGATACAGAAGGCGAAGATCGACTGAAGATGTTCCAGTTGGTAGATCAGATGCTCAGCTATGTGGCTATGGACCGCAGGCTGCCAGACATGGATCTCAAGCAAAGTCTGAACTTTACCGTCCAGTCGTTGGTCGACAAACTGTACACAGATGCGGAAGCTCGACAGCAGCGCGATGAAATGATCGAAGCGAGGCAAGTTGCAGATTCAGCAATTGCCGAGCGTGATGAAGTGAAAGCGCAGCTTGAGCTGGGTGCAGATGGTCTGGTGCAAAAGCTCCAGAAGCAACTTTCCGAACAAGAACGCATGATTGAACTCCGTGGAAGACAAGTCGAGCAGATGAAGGCTGAGCTTGCGGAGACTCAAAGAATACGAGCACAGGAACTTCAACGGAACGAATTGGAGACTCGTGAACTCTATCTCATGCTTAGAGATGCGCAAGATGTGGCGGCTTCTGCGGCGAAGAAGGGTAATAAGGATGGCTTGAGCACTCAAGATCCTGCTCAGATGCAGGGTATTATGGACCGCGAACGCTTGATGGGTAGACTTGAAATCCAGCTACAGCGTGCCAAGACACAAGCAACGCTTGAAGGCAAGTCTCTACAAATGCAGCCGAGTGAGAAACTCCGGGAGCTGCGAGAGAAGATGGAGGGCTCTGTGGGAGAGCAACATCAAGGGGGCTTCGAAGGCTTAGAGCCTGGTTCCTTTGGATCTGTGCGGCGACAGAAGAGCGTTGTTCCTCGCAGGAAGCCTCTTCCTGGGCTACCTGGCGAAGCTGGCGATGACGACGACGATTCTATGTCCGATTTGATGGAGGACGAAGAGATGGTCATTGAGAAGCCACGCCTCATTCAAATGCACAAGCCCAAGCTCAGCGCATCTACGGCCAACGCTCTCATGGGAGAGATTGCCTCTAACGTTAAACGATATGACGACTCAGATGCAGAGGATACCGGTGACGGTGTCACTACTGGACCTTCGCACCCCAGCCTCAATTCTGACTCTCCCAAGACACCTGGAGATACTGAAACCGCGAAATCTGCGATTCCACCACCGCCACCACCGCCTCCTGGTGCGCTTGGATTCTCTGCTAATATTCCTCCGCCGCCGCCTATGCCTGGCACTAATGCTAATATTCCTCCTCCACCTCCTCCACCCCGCCAGGCATGCTTGGGTTTAGTGGGCCTCCTGGAATCCCACCACCGCCTCCTATGCCGGGTATGAAGGGTCCGCCTGGCATTCCGCCACCACCCCCTATGCCTGGAATGCCTGGAGACGGCAGTATGCCACCACCTCCTCCGCCACCAATGCCAGGCGGCAAGCGACCCGGGTTCTTGCAAAAGCCCAGTTACAACGGCGCGCCTTCGGTGTCACTGTCTGGGCCACGTCCTAAGAAGAAGCTCAAGGCACTTCATTGGGAGAAGGTTGATTCTCCACAAACCACTGTATGGGGCACTCGTGGCCTGACTTCCGAGGAGAAGGAAGAGAAGTATCAAGAGCTCTCGAAGAAGGGTGTCTTGGAAGAAGTCGAGAAACTCTTCATGGCCAAGGAGATCAAACAGATTGGTAAAAAGACGGGCAAAAAGGACGACAAGAAGCAAATCATTTCGCGCGATCTAGTACACAATTTCCAGATCAGCATGGCCAAGTTCTCGACCGTTCCTGTTGAAGAATTCGTTAGGATGGTTATTCATTGCGAAAAGGTTATTTTGGATGATCTTGTAGTCATGGAGTTCTTGCAGAAAAACGACTTCTGCGACATACCTGACAACACCGCTAAACTTATGGCGCCTTACTCCAAGGACTGGACGGGGCCCAATGCAGCGGCCAGCACCCGCGAGCAAGATCCTAATGAATTGACAAGGGAAGATCAAATCTATCTGTATACTGCCTACGAATTACACGGATATTGGAAGAGTAGGATGAGGGCGCTTGCACTGACTCGCACATTTGAAACCGACTACGACGAGATTTCGAATAAACTTTTGGAGATTTCACGGGTGTCGGAAAGTTTGCGAGATTCGTCTGCGTTGATTAGTGTGTTGGGTCTTATCCTCGATATCGGTAACTTTATGAACGACGCCAACAAGCAAGCCAACGGCTTCAAGCTGTCCACCCTTTCGCGGCTGGGCATGTTGAAGGACGATAAGAATGAATCGACGTTTGCCGATCTCGTGGAACGTATTGTGCGCAATCAGTACTCGGGCTGGGAAGGATTTACAGACGAAATTAGCGGCGTTATCACGGCGCAGAAGATTAACGTCGAGCAGCTTATTCAAGATGCGAAGAAGTATATTGACAATATCAAGAATATCCAGATGTCGCTCGATGCGGGTAATCTGTCTGATCCTAGCAAGTTCCACCCCGAGGATAAGGTGGCGATTGTTGTGCAGAGAAGCATGAAGGAGGCGAGACGGAAGGCTGAACAGCTGCAAGTGTTCCTTGAGGACATGCAGAAGAGCTATAACGATATTATGGCATTCTATGGAGAAGATTCGTCAGACGACAATGCACGGAGGGAGTTCTTCGCCAAGTTGGCAAACTTCGTCCAAGAGTGGAGAGTAAGTTTGAGCACGCCCATACATACAATCTATCTTATACTAACCCCAAACCCCAGCGCTCCAAAGAAAAAAATATCCAACTCGAAGACCAACACCGGCGCAACGAAATCTCCATGCGCCGCAAACAACAAGCCCTCAACCCCCTCTCCCCAACCGCCCTCTCCTCCGACTCCGACGCCCCCAAATCCCCCGCCTCCACCGGCGCCATGGACGACCTCTTCCAGAAACTCCGCGCCGCCAAGCCCGAAGCGCGCGACCAGCGCGACCGCCGCCGCCGCGCCCGCCTTAAGGACAGACACCAAGTCCGCGTCGCATCGGGCCAGAAAATGCCCGAGCTAAGCGTAAACGTGGACGAAGAGGGTGCATCGTCCAACGTCGACGGGCCCGGTAGTACGACTGCTACGAACAAACAGATCTTATCCCCTTCGTCCGATGCTACGGACGAGCATGATGGCAGCGGCGCTACGTCGCCGCCGGTCGATATTGCGGATCGCGCGGCGGCGATGTTGGAGGGTTTACAAGGGGGGGGATCGGGGCTTAAGGATGGGTCGTTGTCCGTGAGGCGGCGGAGGGAGAATGCGGATACGGAGAGGCAGAGGAGGAGGAATCGGAGGCAGCAGGCTGGGAGTGGGAGTGGGAGGGGGAGGATGAGGGTGGGGGTGGGGGGTTGGGACGCCGGGGATTGCGGAGGAGGATGAGGGGGGTGGTGGGGAGGAGGAGGGGGAGAGGGTGGAGGGGGAGGCGATGGTTATTGTTAGTCCGCCGAGTCCGGAGAGGGGTGAGAGAGAGAGAGAGAGAGGGGAGGAAATATGGAGAGAGATTAAGATATATTATATTTATTTGTTCATGGTGTGTGTTATACTTGTGGTAGTTTTTTTTTCTTTTAGTTTTAGGGGAGGATCACGTAGAGTTTTTTTTTTCCATTTTCTTTGGTAGAGGTTTCGAGCATGTGCGCGGTTATATAATGTTATTGGTATGGGGGGGGTTTGGAATAAAGGGATGGAAGGAAGGAAATAATGGAAAGGAGCAATGTATATATATATATATATACGGGTAGATAACTATATAAATGTGCATACCAGTTTGCGTATGTGTCTTTACACCTTCAAACAGATCTAGCAGCCATATTTTGCGAGGTGTAGTGGAAAATCTGATAGGAAATGGAGGGGTTTTTTTTTCCCGTTATGTGACGGATAATTAGAGATGGAAAAGTGTGTGTATGAGCATGACATCTTATGTGGCAATAGTTTCTTTGTTAGCATGGACGAGACGAATCGAACGAGTTGCCAATGAAGTAATGCCTTTCTTTTTTTTTCTATTAGTATTTACCTGAGGTGTTGATGGAGATGAGATGGTACAAGTTGTTTACCCTGTTTGTGCGAATTGAGTTTGCATGTTTTTATTTAATTTCAGTTAGGCTTCGGGGAGCATTGGATATTTAGTGAACTGGTAACTCAACAGATATGACACCTGGTCTGCAGAAAGGAAATTCCTTTCAAACATGTTCAGTATTGTTGAAAAGAGCGCTCTATTCGGCCGCGTGAAATCCATATTCGGCTGCGTGATTCTGACCCGAGGTATGTCTAGCTTAGTTGGCAGCGCATTTGTGATACCTAGCTAGCTACAACTATATACTTAGCTTAGTTGAGAGTATATCTACAATACCTAGGTAGCTATAACTAAAGAAATCGGCCCCTCTAATTACGCGAGGTATATCTCGGGTTAGGAACACGCGGCCGAATACAGCGCTCCTCTTAAAAAAGAGGATATTGAGAAATTTCCATTTAACCAGGTTTGTGTGGTTCATTGAAAGTTTGGTGCTGACATGTGCCAGTGTGTACTAGACGCTTAGTTTCGCGACTTGCGGTTTGAGAACAGAGCTAGAACACCGTACGATTTTTTCGAGACGCCAGTGATCATGTGGCATGACTGCTCCCTCAGAGGCGGTGGATGGAAACCAAATGGACATGTGATGTTTTTGCCCCTATTACATACTCCATAGAGCGAGCTCGGTGAATGGCTTCTTTGTACAACCAGCCACGACATCAGTTTATCGGTAGTGGTTGCATTTTTCTTGATTCTAACCTTGAGGCAGTCACACATCCATTTGTTTGCTTGTCGGAAATTTGTTTATGCATCGCATGTACCTGCATGTGGCTGCAGTATCAGCATCGGTGACAGTTCTGCGCCACCTTCATCGGTAGCCTGTCTATCTATTCCGGTCTTGCCACCCAATAACAACTCAGAATGGTGAAAACCAGGCACTCCGCGGGGAATTTTTGGGGGTTCCAGAGGCGGGGCGCACGTGAGCCACAGTTGTGAAGAGTCACCAAGTGGAGATCGCCATGTGCCAGACACGTTGAGTGTTTTGAGCACAATTCTGTCACTGTCAGCAAATCCCAAGAATTGAAATCATCAGTTCCAATGCGTGGCACCGCGATATTCGTAGAAGCAAAATTGCTAAGATAGAGAAGGCCTCATCGGTAGCCACGGTGCAGATACATGCGGGTCCTCGTCGGCTAAAGTGGTGCATATGCGGTTCTGGTGGTACTCACAAAGCTCCACTACAGACTTGGAATCCCGAGGTGGGTAGTGTTATTCATTCGTTACAAAACCCAGTTGGCGAGAGTCAAAGAAGATTGCAGGGGGTTATGGTTTGGCGAAGGCTCCTCTTACTAGGCAGTGGTGTTGGTTGATCGTCTATGTTAAGATGTTCCAAGCGTCCAAGATTCGGGTCCCCTCCAGGTCCGTACCATCAAGTGGCGCTATTGTACCACCCACTTCATGCACCTTCAAATGAGCTTTTGGTGATTGGCTATGCATTTGAAGAGCCCTTTCCCATGTCATGTTTGATTTCGCTTTGGGCACATTGATTTTGCTCAACATTCAATCTTCAGCTGCTTCGCTTGAAATTTGCACCGATTGAAGATATTGATGATGAAAATTTGAGCATCTCCAGCCCCTAAACTTGCTTCCGTATCCGGATATCTTGTAGATAGACTATTAGAAAGAAATATAACTTGTTCGGGGCCTAATGTTGCGATCTCAAAAGTCACGACGTTACCTAGCACGTTAGCACCGGGGATTAGGTTCTCGGCTAACTCTAAGTCTAGCGAAAGCTTCTCCTGCGCCTCAAACTGATGGCGCCAGTCTACCCAAACAGCGGTGCCGTGGCCATTCCTTTTTGGGCTCGGCTTTCACACTCGCTAACTTTGCACGGCGATGAAACAATTGCTTTGCTCCCTATTTAGTATCAAATGTTTCGACTCGAGGACCGAGCGTGCCCAAACAGTCGTTCGAGAACTAACAGCAAGCCAGAATAGTCACGACGTGCTATGTTGCCACTACACGTAGACACAGCAAACGTTGTGGTGGTAAGCATTTGAGCAATGGTCTGGTGAGGTGGAATATGCAGCGGCACACACACTATTGATCACTGAGCCTGCAGATGCCAATGTTCTTGGTAGCACGCAGTTCATATTGCGAGCAAGTATTCCCTGCACAAACCGCAAGCTGAGAATGATCTGCGTGGTAGTACCTTAGTATGGTACTAGCGCCTGCATGTTTCTAGTACTCTTTAGCGAATATCCTTGCTCCCGTAGGTGCTCGAGCTAATGACTCCACCGTCTCAACACCATTCTAGGTATGTACTGTTTGTACAAGGGGGGTGCACGAAAGGTTGAGTATGGCCCGCGCGCCACTCAGGCCATAGAATTTCATCGAAGATTCTTTACTCCAATCAAAAGTTGCATACAATTCAAGACCCCAAGATAACTGAGCATGTATTCAACGCCATGGCTCCTCTGGTTAAAACTCCACGCCGCCGGCTCACGTACCAAGAACGCTTAAGAATCTATGCTCTCCGTCACAACGCTGGCTGGTCTTTGCCAAAGATTAGTAGTACTCTTGGAATTCCTTTTGAGATAGTCCGTCGTCGGGCTAAGATTGATCTCTTTGAGATCAAAAAGTATACCTCAAATATGAATGAGCGTTGCCAGGCTGTACTGCAGGCTGAAGCTGAGCACACGCGGTATTGAGCCAATCTGATTTGTATGTAATTTATTATATAAGAAAGATTTGATGAAATTCTATGGCCATACCCAACCTTTCGTGGACCCCCTTGTACTCTAGCTTTTTCGTCACATTTGGTGTGGTGCCAAAGCCAGGGGCTTGAAGTTCGTACCGATAATCGGTTCCCATGACTCTTGGGTCTTATTACTATTCTTATTCGCCTTTCAATATTGATCGAGATATATAAAGAGTTGTGACGATCCCAATTGTCCTACCACTATCGAGCCATCTTCATTCGCTTTTCTGGCAGCATACCATCATTATATTCCTTAGTTCATTTAGAAACACATAATGTACACTACACACATCTTTGTCACCGCCCTAGCGGCCTCCAACACTGCTCAAGCGTTCAACTTCGCAGAAGAGGCACACTCTGCAAGTGTGAACACGAAGCGCACAATTGACAACGCTATAGACTGGTTCAATGGAATCTTTACTCCCAAAGACCCGGCTGCCTCCTGCCCAGCAGTCTGGGGCGAGATCTCCACCGCCTTGACAGCACAATTCCTCGCAGACGGCCAATGTACAGACGCAGCTCGTGCAGCTATTCGCGGAGCTTTTCATGACTGCTTCCCCGGATCTTGTGACGGATCATTGATTCTCGCTAGCGAGTGCTCAGCCATTCAGAACCGCGGCCTTGAGCGACTTTGTGAAAACCTGGGAAATATTGCCAGCCAGAAAGAAGTTGGCGTAGCAGACCTCATCCAGTTTGCTGCTGCTCATGCTATCAAGACATGCCCTGGCGGACCAACAGTTCCTGTCAAGATCGGCCGCAGAGACTCACACGAAGCAAATGATGTCACTGCCCTTCCCCAACATAACAGCTCTGCCGGTGATCTAATCAGAGAATTCGGTAAGTTTATCGCATCATATCTTGATTGAAAAGGTGTTAATAAGATATTCAGGTGCCAAAGGCTTCACACCCACGGACCTCGCCGCACTCATCGGAGCCCACTCTGCTGCCAAACAACGCAACGTTGACCCATCCAAGGCCGGTGCCGGGCTAGATTCTACACCCGGTACTTGGGATAACAAATTCTATTCGGAGACCAAGACGGGCAGGGCACCATTTACTCTTCAGGCGGACAAGAATGTTGCTCAACACCCACTTACTGCGATTCCGTTCGCAACTTATGTGCTAAGCAAGGGCGCGTGGGATTCCGCGTTTGTCAGAGCCATGACGAAGATGAGCATGATGGGTGTGGATACGAACAGCCTAATTGATTGCACGAGCGCATTGCCTGGAGGCAGCAGGAAGCGAGAGATTAAGCGAAGCAACCTGTTCGATCGATTGAAGTGGTAGGCGTTGTCCGTGGTCGAGTTGTATACATGGGATTGCATCGAGTGGCGTTTTACTTTCTAATTATACAGATCACACATGGGATTTCACCCAGGCATCATGTCGATATCTGTTAAACATGACAACAATAATATAGTAATGCAATAGTCATAATTCAAGCCTTTTTCTTGCCTCCATATCATTTCTTATATCCAAGAGTTTTGCAACGAAATGCCTCGGAAACATACTTTATTGATGGTTCCCAATTATAATGTTGGAGCACTCTAAATTAACCCTTCTAATATCTAGTAGTAAATCCATTCTTAACTTACAAGGGAAATTATAAGCATATTATAATATTTAAACTACGCTTACTTATCTTGCGTAGACGTAATTTACCTAGGTAGGTATAAACTATACTCTACTGCCTACCTAGTCACTATAGTATCTACCTACTTTAGACTTATCATATCTCAGATCAGGGCCACGCAGCCGAATAGAGCGCTTTATAATATTAGGATTGGATTTCCCGTACCATTTTATCGTACCACAAACACCTACACTCTTGGGAAAAAAGGGTACCACCACAATTATGATGCGTTCTTCAAGATATTATTTATATCAAACGAAGCATAGAATATCTGGATTTAATAAAATCAAAGAGTGAAAACTTTCAGCTACGAACACTGTAGAGTATGCTCCGTCCTAAGTAAGTTTATATCGAATGTCTCTAAGATATAATGACAGTAATTTAGTTTAAAAAAGAATCTAAGGTATTTGAATCTTTTAGAAAGGGTTGAATTTCTACTCAGTAACATAGAGATTAAATAATAGGTAAGGTTAATGATTATAAAATGCTGATTATTGTATTTGGTTCCGCTCCCACTCTTTGACTTTTCAAACTTCTGGAATTTTGGCCTTCTAGAGATCAACAAGTCGCTCGTTCTTGGACCTGTTTACCAGACTTGCCAACAAGCAAGTAACTTGCAAGTACTTGTAAATATTACTTGCCAAGACAAGTACAAACACAAGCAAGTAAGCCTGTCTCAATTTAGCAAGCAAACAAGTATAAAGGCTGACAAGTACTTGAATTACTTGGTATACTTGGTCGTAAAGCTTTGAAGTTATTGAGTTGGCTATAAAGCTAATCTCGCGATAGATTTTTAGTGTTGCAGTTAGCTTACTCAGCGTAATTAGTGGGTCATCCCATATTAGCCGTGCCTATCTTAACATGAGCCACCACCTGACGCACGTCCCTACCTGGCGCACGCGAACACCATTTTTCATCCCAACTTCGACACGCCTTTTCTCAACACCATGACCAATTTAGAGGCTGCGCTTGCAGCTATAAGTCTATTAGACCTAGAAGAAAAGATTAATTATGCAGAAATTGCGAAAGAGTATGGTTGTAACCGGTCAACTTTGTCGAAGCGTCATCGCGGGGTACAAGGCTCACGCGTAGCTAAGGTCGAAAATGATTAATTACTCAACACTACGCAATAAAGAGAGCTTATAAAGTATATCTATAGCCTTTGTAACCGTAGCTTACCTCCCTCTAGGCCTATGATACAAAATTTCGCTGCAGATATTACTAAAAAGTACGTTGGAAAAAACTAGGTTGACTGCTTTGTACGTTAGAACAGTATCGACCTTATCTTACATTGGGCATCCGGCCTTAATCGCAACTGCTATAAAGCTGACTCAGCTTTCAAATACTCGCTATATTTCGAGCTTCTAAAGTAAAAAATCAAGCATTATAAGGTCTAGAGCGATTATATATATAATATAGATAAGAAGGGCTTCTTAATTAGGGTACTCTCTAAATAGAAGCGCATCTTCTCTAAATTACTTTTTAAGACAGGAAAGATGAGGTATATTACTTAGGATGGCAATTACGAGTGGATTACTACTATAGCTTGTATATGCGCCGATGGTATAGCGCTACCGCCGTCCTTAATCTATTAGGCTTAAAGTAACAACATTTAAGATACCTGGTTATAGGCTTTTAATCTAATAAAATATAACTCCTTCTTTATAGTATTACTAAGTAGATGGACGAATAATAATTTAGGATTAGTATAGCTTAAGTAGGTGTTTAATCGCTTTACTAAGCTAAAAATCTAATTAACTATATATAGATTACTTATCCTTAACAGCTATAGATCTTATGTTACTATAGATTTTATTGATTACTGCGATAAAAATAGGATACTACTAATAATATATCCTCCTTATAGTACTTACTTACTGTAACTGCTCGACGTTATTATATTTACTCTACTTGCTACTACTTATAAACCTAAGCTTTCTACTTACTTTTGTTGGATTTGAGATGGGTTTTTGATGGGTGCACAGTATGGGAATAAGGTATGTGATAAAAGACTGTGATAAATGGTGCAGTAAATGATTGATTGATTGTCTGCAACCGCTCTTAATTGTTATCCATTAATATTCTGATTCTTCTATCTACTGCGCTTTCTACCAGTTTATATATCTATATCTGCGGAGCTTGTTGAGGTCTCTTGGTTCGGAGGGTAGAGATCTACTTATCTCTGTTGTGTGGTTGAGCTAGCTTAACGCAGTTATTTAATAGTACTGGTTCTGCGCAGCTTATCTATGACGCTATAAGCTATCGGATATTAGCTTTACTGGTTACGTTGGCTATGTTGGCCATACTAGCTATACTGGCTATGCCGGCTGTGATCTTGGATATAGTCTCGGACAGTCTTGTAATGACGCTTTTATCTAGTAGTAGATGACTAAGTTCGACCTTAGATTACCTGTAAATCTAATATACCTCTTTAGCTTAGTAAGCTTTTGGTAAGCTAGAACTTATTAGGTGAGTGTTAGGTCGTTTAAGTAAGCTTAGATTTTATCAAGAGGTACTTCATACATGATCTAGTGTTCCTATACTTCTACTAGTCTAAGTTAGTTTAAGAAACTCTTCTACTTATTTCCTAGGAGTACCTTAGTGAACCTATTAGTAGTTATCTCTGTTAATAGAGTATATGCTACTTTAATCTAACTAGCTAATACCTCTTACCTTAGCTAGTAGTTGTGAATATCAACGTGCCTTAGTTTAGTTTAGAGTTTAGCTAGTTCTTTAGTAATGAGCTGGATTATTTAAGTATTATTATACTGGATAGTGATGTAGCTTATTAGTAGTTTGACCTTCAGCTCATCTAGTAATCGTGACGTAAAGATAGCTTCTTTAGCTACTTAGGATAAAGCTAGTAATTTAGCTTCAGTTGTTAATATAGTAATAGTGTCTTATTTATTAGCTCTCTATGCAATAAGGCCGTTAAATAGCTTAATAGTATATCCTTAGGAGCTCTTTCTATCTAGAGTATTATTGGCAAAGGAGGCATTACTAGCTACCTAGAGTAAATCACCTCCTCCTAGTTAGAGTGCTCTCTATCTCGTGCTCGATAGATATATAAGTACTTAGTTAGTAGCTTCTTAGTACGTAGTACTTAGGTTTATAAGGAATCGAGCTAATCGTGACGTTGCGAACGCTATATCTAGTCTAGTAGTTACTATAGTAAATAGGAGTGAGCTAATTTTACGCTAGTACTTATTGATCTTAGATAGTGTTGCTAGGCCAGTATAAGGCTAGAGCTTAGAAGCAGCTATTAGAGTATCGTAGTAGACGTCTCGTTTATCGGCGAGCTAATATATCTTATCGATGTATGCGGTCTATAGAAGCTGGATAAGGCGTTACTCTCTTTTCTAGATAATCTCTACTCCAAGGAACTATTAGAGATCTACTCCTCTAGTAATAGTATACTTCTCTTTTAAGAGACTAGTTACCTTTTCTACTTCTTTAGTCTTCTTTTTATCGTAGGCTATGATGATATTATCTACGTAGAAGAAGATAATAATACTATCTTTTACTATATAGTATAGCTCGTAGGGCACTACTTAAAAACTAAGAGACTTTAGTATTAAAGTAAACTCTCTCTACTATAGTAGAGGTAAAATGCGTAGTCTATATAGAGCCTTTTAGACCTAAAGGATTATTCCCTTCTTCTAGTATCCCTTTAGTATCTTTATATAGATCTCTCGATCTATTATAGCGTAGATAAAGGCGTTTATTATATTATACTGTTTTAGTTTAAGATTATATTTAGCCGCAATTACTATAAGTATCTAGAAGGAGCGGCTAGCTAGTATTGCAGCGTAGGTGTCTTATAATATAACGTTTCTTTACTAATCTCTACGTACTACTAGTCGGGCTTTATATTTAATAAACTAGTAGTATTTATCTAATTTATAGGTATAAACCTATATATAGTTAAGTATCTATTAACCTATTTATTTAATTGGATTGGCTAGTACCTTAGTCTATAATCTTATCTTCTAGTAGCTTATTATATAAGCGTGTTTAGCTTCTTTAAATAGCTCGCCCATTAGATAGTTATCTAGGTTTATTCGGCATATTAGTAGAGGTAGGAGTTAACTATGATAGAGCTTTAAGCCTCTAGTAAGCATTCTTTTCATCTTTACTTTATCTATTAACTCTCCTCTATATTACCTAACGTTTCCTACCTAGGTGCCTACTATAAAGGCTACTACCTATAGTATAGTTTTAGATAATCCTTGGTTATTATAGGTTTTTATTATAGTAGTTAACTGTTCTAAGCCGATTTCAGATAACTTATATAGTGCTAGTCCTCTAGTTATTAAGTGAGCTAGGAGTACTACTAGTAGCGGAGACGGTAGTAGAGTTGAGTACTAATCTCTAATCTTCCTTCCTTAATAGTAGCCTAGTAGGTCTACTTTATTTATTGATGTATCTAGATTAGTATCGTCCTCGTAGAAAGACTCTATTTCTAGCTAATAAACCGGCGTTAGGAGCTTAATAGTTCTTATATAAGTAGCAATCTCTTCTAGCGTTTAATGCATAAGGTTATCTATTAGGTCCTCTATTTTACTATTAAAGATTATATACTTATTAAAGATAATATCTTAAGTACTTATTACCTTAGCTATAGATAGTACCTATATCTAGTAGATATTTGATGACTGGTATCTAATAAGGTACCTAATCCAGGCCTTTAGGTCTAGCCGCTAGAGTCTTAATTTACTACGATAGGTATTATTAGTTATTATAAAAGCTTTACACCTATAGGCTTTTAAATAAGCTAGATTAGGCTTTCTTAGTAATACTGCAATTCCTTAATTATAAGCTACTCCTATAAAGAAGGTCTTATATAGCGTTTTCTAGTTGTTTAAGTGACTTAGTATTTAGTTATAAAGGTATACTCTAGCTCTAGTAATCTCTAGCTAGAGTTCCTAAGGCAGATTTGTATTAAGCCGCATTATACGTGATTTCTCCTTATTAATACCTCTAGTACGCTCTACTCCTCTATTTTAAGCTTGCGTGTCTAGAGCTAAGGGTTCGACAGCAATACCTCGTAAGCTTAGCTAATACTAGACTTCTAGTTTAACTATTATAATCTTATTATTAGCTTTAATTACTTTAACTAATATATTATACTAGTTCTTTAAGAAGATAATAAGTATTTCTAGCATCTTAATAATTAACTTTACTGGTTGGTTATCTATAAAGTAGAAGTCCTACTATAGTTTAGAGAGCTTCTCTATAACTAGTATCTAGCTCTTTTCTTTATTAAAACTCTATACTTTATATAAGTAGAAATTAATTAAAATTCTTTCTCCTAGTCCTTTATAGCTAACTTATAGTACGCGGCTAATTTAACGTCTTATCTTAGCTTTACTATAGGAGTTATATTTAATAGTAGTTACTCCTTTTATGCGCACCCCTTAAGTTTACTAGACAAGGTACTTAATTACTACTAGTCCTAGATAGCCAAGTCTCTTATACTATATAAGTATAGTTACTCTAGTTAACCTAGGTTTATAGGTATAATACATTACTTCTTATAATAGATAAAACTCGAGTACCTATTAGCTATAGATCTTAGTAAGATTTCTAATTGTCTACCTATCTGGTTTATTTAGAGTTATTGGTTCTAATTAGGTATTCTACTATATTCCTCTCTACTAGAGTAATTAGAATAAGACTAGGTTGTAGTAGATATCTAGGTATATAGCTACGTCATGTAAAGCTAGATAATTTACCTTAGATTAATTCTTTAACGTTAGATTAATTAATCTGTATCCCTTTACCTATATCTTTAAATTGCTAGCCTAGATATAGTCTTCTTAAGTAGGTAGGTAATAGTTATAGATGCAATTGGGGTTATTTATAATGTAGTAGGTCGTGCCTAAATTAAGGATAAATAAATCCTATAAAGGATATTTATTACAGTTATTTATTATAGTTTAAAAGGATGTAGTTGTAAAAGTCCCTTTAATACTTAATATTCTTCTACTATAGAGTTATTCTTAATCTCTAGGTATTAGAGTTAGTAATCGCCTAAAGCGAAGTTTAGACTATCCTCTAATCAATCCTTAAAACGTAGTATTATTTTTACGTTTATAGTTAATAAGCTCTTATAGAGTCTTATTTAGATTCTAACGTAGAGGGGCTATATCTAGATTAATATAATAGTATTCCCTTAGGTTATAGAATTTACTATAAGTAGGGCATTTTTCCTCTACTATAGTTTACCTAGTTAATTATGTATTATTACTATTTTAGCTAGGTTAATTTTTATACTAGGGTCTACCCTAGTTTAGGTTCAACTAAAGTCTACCTTAGTTTAGTAGTAGATTATATTCTATAGGAGAGGCGTCCCTAGTCCTACCCTAGGTAGTCTTACTACTAGTAGGAAGATCTAATAAGGTATTATCAACTATAAAAGTAGCCCTATTTTTCCCTAATTTAAGAGGATAATTTACTATCAAGTATTCTTAGAATTGTTTTATTATCTCCTTATAGGTTATATAATCTTTAAATCGACTATAATCTTAAAAGTTAATAGACTATATAGGAGTAATCTTATTAATTACTAAGAGAAAGTCTTTTATAACTACTTTAATATCTAATACTTCTACTATAAGGTAGTAACTAGAGTAGCTTAGTTATACTTAGCTAGCTAGGTTTCCTAATTTAATACGCTCCTTATTAGTTTAAGTAAGTAGATATAGCGCTTATAAGCTTGCTCTCTCTCTAACTACTTATTAATGCAATAGTTTATTTAAGGTTAGTAAGCTACTATCATAGTAACTAATCTAGTAGATAGTACGTGCGTAGTAGATACAGGATAACTAATAATTAGATAAAGACTATAATTTACTATAAACTTATCTACTCCTTATTATATACGTATTATTTAATTTAATACTACTTAGAGAGAGTTTTTATAGTATTTAAGATCCTCCTTAAACGCTTTAAGGCCTATAGTTAATAGCTTAGATTAACGCGCTAGCTCTTAAACGTTAGAGGCTAGTATATATTTAGTGATTTCTAGGGGTTAATAAATTCCAGTTCTTCTATAAGTTTAGTAGTTATTACTAGGTTGATCTTATCCTAGATTTATAGACTACGCATCTAGATTACAGCTGTTCAACTAGGCCGTATAGTTAGCGTCTATTCCTAGCGTTACTATAGGATCGCGTTGCGCTTAATATGTTATTTAGTAATTACTAATTAGCTAAATTAGTTGAGGCTTGTAAAGCTTAAAGTTTAGTAGGGCGCGCTAGGGCTAATCATAGAGCGCGCTAGTTGGAACCGCCAATTAATAGAAGTTGGTCTACCTAATTTCTATAGGTTTCGTGTACTAATTGGCTTAACTCGTTTTAGTTATTGGTTTAGCTTGATTCGGTTAAGGTAGTAAGACTCTTAATTGTCGGATTTGAGATGGGTTTTAATGGGTGCACAGTATGGAACAAGGTGTGTGATAAAAGACTTGATAAATGATGCAGTAAATGATTGATTGATTGTCTGCAAACGCTCTCAATTGTTATCCATTGATGTTCTGATTCTTCTATCTACTGCGCTTTCTACCAGTTTATATATCCATATCTGCGGAGCTTGTTGAGGTCTCTCGGTTCGGAGGGTGGAGATCCACTTATCTCTGTTGTGTGGTTGAGCCAGCTCAACGCAGTTATTTGATGGTACCGGTTCTGCGCAGCTCATCTATGACGCTATGAGCCATCGGATATTGGCTTCACTGTCACGTTGGCCATGTTGGCCATACCGGCTGTGCTGGCCATGCCGGCTGTGATCTCGGACATGGTCTCGGACAGTCTTGTAATGACGCTTTCATCTGGCAGTAGATGACTAAGTTCGACCTCAGATCACCTGCAAATCTGACACTACTATAGAACCTCTAAGAGCTATACTACTAGCTCTAGCTTAAACTACTTACTTAGGCTATAATATTAATCTCCTATTAAAATTTAGATAGTATAAATTACCTGTAGTCCTTTAATTACTACTCTATATAAAATCTCGTGATTATAACTATTGTATATAGCTCTATGCTTTATTTTTGAGATCGCGAGTTTGGCGTTCGGCGTGCACGGCCTAAACACGTGCACGGGGTGCATAGACACACTAGCATTTATCCAAACACTGACACGCTTTTCAGCTCCTCCTTGGCATCTGCAAGAGCGGCTACATCTACCACATTCTTTCATTTGATCCGTCTGACCGTCCGAGTCAACAGGACACTGAATAAGGTGTCAGGAGATATGCGTCTTCAAGAAGAAGATCCACCAATCTTCTGACTCTTGATCTTTGCAGCAGAGTAGGCAACATATGAGCGCCGACGCCACCAGGACATACACTCCGTCGAGGCGAGAAGCCACTATCCTAGTTAGCGGAAGGCTTGAGTTAGGTTTATTGCTTCTCCGCGACGCAAGATAAGTATCTATAGCCAGGGGCTCTGTGCGGCCATGCTTCTCAGTCTGCCTCGATTGCACAACGCTTTTGTGGGCTCGCACGTTCACCTCACGTCGATATCTCCAGAGTTGGACTTTCCTCCCTTCCATATTGTTTAAAATGGCCACTCAAAAGTGGTATCAATGCCAGCTGGCCGGTCTCTCCAACGAGGCACACATCCAGGCATCATCACCAACCTCAAATGAGAGAATATTAGGCGGCTTCTGGGATCAACACCACCTGTCCACAGCTTCAATCAGATACGTACAGTCTACGCTTCCAACGCCCTGGCCAATCCTTCTTGGGGTCTGTTGCTTTCCCTCGCCTCGGCACTCAAGACACTGCTGTCACGGTCTTTCAAGACTTCTGTAAAATCGGTCGCCACCAACACGGTCTTCAGCAGTGTTCAATTCGCGCGTTGCGTAACGGCCTTCTGGGCGCTTGCATGGCGCTAAAGCATCATGAGGGACGGTTCAGGCCTCCGTCGGCGGTATCCGTCCTCCTTCTCTCTACCCTCCCGTACGCATTCGAGCGTCGCACTCCACGGATTTCCCAGGTGCTTGCTGCGGCCGGATCATTGCTCGCCCTCATAACCCTTTCTATCATGGTAAGCATTCGGATCAATCACACAAACGACTACTACGGCAAATGGAAGATCAACTTTTCGCCGACTGCCGCTGGTTTTCCCAACGTCGGCCAATGCCCTTTTGTAGTCAGCAACGAGTACGACCCACGTTTCGTGTGCCCGCATCCGTACTACGTTGGGTGCGGACTGGACCGCATCTTCCGCGGGTACCGCCCTGGAATAGACCCGCTGTTGCGGCAGTCGTACATCGAAGCCCAGAGCCCCAATACCTACCACGTCCGCAACAAGCTCGCGCTGGGAGAGACGATCCTCGGACTCATCCTGCTGATCCCTGGCATTGGCGGCGGCTTTTTCGTCCTCATCCCCTCGGGCTTGTGATGATGGGGTCCTACATCGTTTGGGTGTTCACATTTCTCAGACACCCCTTCCGCGTCGATGAGCTGGACACGAACGACAAATCCCATCGATGGAAGAGAACAACGGCGAGGATAGCCGTTCCCTCTATTCTAGTCATTATCGCCGTCTCGTTTCCGCCCACTACGTCCAACAGACAAAGCCCACCGGCTTCGCTATTCTGGACAGCTTTGGGCCGCTCCAGCCCGCGAGCTATCAAACAGTCACCGGGTGGCAGGACCATGGGCAGCCTCTACTCTATACCTGGACTGGAAACTCGACAAACGGAACGAGCTGGTCTGATTTCTACTACGTTGAGTCGCCGACTGATCGATGGGGCTTTTTGGAGCATTGGTGGCTTAAGAACAAAGGTCATGTTCAGAATTGGCTGCCGGTCTTGTAGAGGCGTCAAGGAGCAAGCTATTGATGCATTAGACCAAGAGTACTGCACCAGCCATTGCTGGATTAAAGGTCGCAGTATTGAGTATTTTGACGACTACAGTGCGCTCAGGTGGTGGACATTTGACGACTGCTTCGGCATACACCTACGCCCAGCGATGTATTACGAGCTTAGTTACTAAGAAAAAAAGAGAAAAAAGAGAACTTACTCTTATAGTAACGTGTTTCACCACCGAGCGAGCGACATCACCGAGCGAGCGTTTTTTGCTTGGCACGACCATCTCATGTTACTCAGGATCAATTTCTTCACCACTACTATCTGAAAATATATACTGCGTACTAGCTTCTGATTCAGAAGTGACCTGCTTAACCTGCCTACAGGTTCGCGCATTGTGCCCAGCTCTTCCACACGTTCCACAGCGACGTTGAGTTGCTAGCACCCTATCTTGACTACCCGCCTACGAGCCTTCTTCGATTGCGCAGCAGTCAAAGATGGCCCTGCAGCTACCTGATCTGCCGTCTCACCATACTCTAAGGTGCCACCTTTCTGGAGTCACTTCCTCTTACGCGACTTCCTCTTAGTCATTATATCTAATTGCTCTTCAAGCTCAGAGATGCGGGTAGACTAGAGCGCGTTTTGGTGTAGCATAAGTTCAGCGCCCTTAATAAGCTGTGAGAACCCAGTAGAGGCCGTAACTAGTGATCTTCTAATAGATTCAAGTACTAGCCTTGACTAAGAGCTAAATTCGTGTGTATTGCTTAGGGTCTTTAACTGCCACGGGTTAGCGGAGGGGAGGGGCTCTAGTAGGGTGCACAATCGTATATTCAAGTCGATCTAAGACTTCTACTGCATTAAGAGGAACAAGCCCTAATGCCTTAAAGGCCTTCTAATAGTTCTCTTCCCAAAATACGTCAAAAAACGCGAGTTTAAACGCTAGTAGGAAGCCTTCCTTATTGATATAGTAGACGCGTCGGCGCGCTAAGTCCTAGATACGTTAAGAGTACTTTAACTTCAATGGCGAGAAATAGACTACATCTAAAGGCTAGAGGATATGCGATAAGTGGGTAGGTATACAGAGTGTAAGGATCTTATATTCTAGGTAGTAGTCCTTAAAATCCTAAGATTAATGGCTCTTATAACCGTCTAAGATAAGTAGCTAATATACCCCTACCTAACGCGTCCTTATATGCGCGTTAAAGTGCTTTAACTACGTAAGTCCAAGCTCGTTATTTATCTATCCATTCTTAGAGACTAAGAGCTTCTAATTGCGAGGGATATTAGCCTCCTCGTACTACGCTAAGATGTAGACGCGTCCTTTATAGATAATAAAGGGCAGGATCGCGTATCCTACCGCGCAGATACTCTAGATAATAGTTACCTACTCCTAATCGCCTGGCTGAATAAGATTAGGCCTTGCGCGCCTTTCTAAGCCTGTAATAACTTTTATAGAGCTAATAACGCCTATCTAGAAGCTAGTCTCGTTGAAGTTGTGTATATCATCGTTATAGATACTATACTTAGCTATTATCTCCTCTATAAGCTTAAACCACGCGCCTATAATCTTAGGATCCTCCTACTTAATCCTCTAGATGTCCTTTGCGCGATTGAACGCTATCTTAAGTCTTTCCTTACGCACTACGAACCTATCTACTCAGTTCTTACCTACTAGCTATACACCCTACTTAGCTAGTATCTTATCTACTATATCTCTAACCTTAGCCTTTAGGGGCGCGAAACCTCGTGCGTTAAGGTTAAGGATATATCGGATAACCGTCTCCTCTTTAGTAAGGGTAAGCTTCTAGCTATTAGGGGGTGTAAGTGGTCGATAGATGCGTCCGCGGTTTCAATGTTTAAGAGTTGAATAGGGTACGTTAAATGTATTAGCAGCGTGTTGAAGCCTTTGAAACTGGCCGTTACGGAAGGCTTAGAGAGCAAGATCGATTCTACCTTCTTGGTTAGTACGTAACGCGTTTTGTTGTTGAGGCATCTTAGGTACATGAGGGAGATGGTCGTGCCAAGCAAAAAACGCTCGCTCGGTGATGTCGCTCGCTCGGTGATGTCGCTCGCTCGGTGGTGAAACACGTTATAGGATAATAGTAATACTAAAAGATAATTAGAGATCACTAGAAAGGTTTTATAGTGTGTCTGTGCGCGTGATGCACGCCGAACGCCAAACTTGAGTTTCATCCACCCAAACTCTACACGCAATATCTCCACCAATATGAGTCTAATTGAAGCCGCGATTGCGGAAATCAACTCGCGAGAGCATGGCGAACCTTTTTCGTATACAAAAATTACAGCTAAATTTGGTGTTGATCGCGGCACGCTCAGCCGAAGGCACCGCGGCGTAATAATCCTGTAAGGGGTTGGGAAGCTTAAGGGAGGCTAACCCTAGTTAGGCTAGCGTGTGCTCTAGGCCTAAGCTGCGACTAGGGAGAGCTCGCTCTAGGCCGAGGCTAAGCCGCCTTCTAGTACTAGCTTAGTTATCCAGGTATGCCTAGCACGCGGCGGACAAAATAATCCCGACACCAAAACGCTTGGCGGTCTCAACCCTCACCAAATTTTGTATGGGGAGCGCGACAACGTTGGCTGTTGATGTCAAAATGGATTATATATTATTTTTGAAGCTATAGAATTGTTTTAGATCGCTATCGCGATCTAAAAACATGGTGTTGAGCCGTAAGAGCTCCCAGCGCCGCGCTCAATACCCAGTCATTCTACCATCCATATTAATGCAATTTTGTAGTCTATTTGGCATAGAATCAATACGCTTATTAATGAAATCTTGACTAACCTTCTGCCAGCCCTCGTGAGCTAGCTCACGGGTCTCAAACTCATCCCAATGTGGATATTTTTTAAGGTACTGCTTCGGCGGCTGCTAACAGTTCTCAATAGGAGCTAGATCTGGCGACGATGGACAGTTAAAGTATGAATCTAGCCTATTCTTTTCCTTCCAGCGAGCAACAATATTGTTATTAGAACCGCCGCCGTGCCCAGAGTCGTTATCTTCTTCTAGAATGAAGGTATCTCCGCGCTTGAGCCAAGGTAGAACGAGTGGCTCTAGAATCTGATCCCAATACGCTGTAAGTGTAAGCTTACTATTCCGATTGCTAGAGACTTTATAGAAGCTAAGATCTGATTTGAAGTTGTATCCAACGGCAGCCCAGCTGTGCGCAGCCTCAAAGTCCTTCTCGTCGTCGCGATTGAGTTGCTCTTGTATACAGTCTCTGCAGTACCTCTCTCCAGGCTTCCTAATAATCCTCATCTTGCCTTGAGGTCCTACGCGCCAGTGTACTTCGTCAGAGAAGCGTACGTCTCGGTAGTCTGCTGGCTCCGGCTTAAGCACTAGCATAGTTTCGCAGAACTCAACGCGGCGCTTTGCGGACGCAGCAGATACCTAGCCCTTCGAGCAAGCTATACATTTGTGGTAATCGAGAGAGCCTAAGGCACGCTTTAAGGTCCTCCCAGAGACGTCAAAGTCGAGCTCAACGGCGAGCTGGTCCTAGGTAAGTACGCGGGCATCCCAGCCAACATCTTGGAGGAAGCGGTCAGCTTGCTTGATCTGTTTTGGCGACAGCAAGGGTGGACGCCCGCGCGTCTCAGGCTTCTCTGGGTTGTGTTCACGTCTTCTGTCGTCGGCTTCGTCCGGCTGATTAAGTATCTCATAGCCTAGCTGCCTTGACACGCCGTAAAACTTGAAGAGATCGGTTTTAAAGTACTTGATGCCCATAGCGTCATTGAACTGCGCTGCGCCCTTGATCCTAGCTTTTCTAAGTGTCTCCGTATTAGGGATACCTTTATTGGACATGCTAAAGAAGATGCGCACAAAAAAATCCGAAAAATATTATATAGTTGTGGTAGAAAACGGCGTCAAAGTTGGTGTTGACATTTGGATCTTGGTGTTGTGAGTCCGAGCGTTTTGGTGTCGGGATTATTTTGTCCGCCGCGTGCCTAGCTCTAACTAGTAGTACTATATATACTATACTACTTTAGTTATAGCTACTAAGCTATTAGCTACTCTTTTTATAAGGTTTAGGTTAGTAGTACTAGTGTCAGATTTGCAGGTGATCTGAGGTCGAACTCAGTCATCTACTGCCAGAAGAAAGCGTCATCACAAGACTATCCGAGACCATGTCCGAGATCACAGCCAGCATGGCCAACATGACCAGATAGAGCCAAAGTCCAATAGCTCATAGAGTCATAGATGAGCTGCGCAGAACCGGTACCATCGAATAACTGCGTTGAGCTGACTCAACTACTCAACAAGAGATGATGGATCTCCGCCCTCCGAACCGAGAGACCTCAACAAGCTCAGCAGAGATGGATATATAAACTGGTAGAAAGCGCAGTAGATAGAAAAGAAGCAGAACATCAATCAATCATTTACTGCATTCATTTATCACAGTCTTTTATCACACACCTTGTTCCCATACTGTGCGCCCATCAAACCCATCTCAAATCCGACAACTAGATCCTTATAAGGTATAAGTATTCGAATAAGATATTAGAATAAAGAAATTTACTATTTAATACTCGCTATAATATTCAAGATTAAAACGTTTAGTCTTGTGCTACTGTTAGATGAGATGGACAGAATTTGGGCTGACCCAAATTTTGTTATATCCGAGGCTCTGTTATACCCGGAACGCTCTGCGCTATACCCAGAAGCTCGGCAATCCGAGGTCTCATATGAGATGAGACGACAGAAATTGGGTACACCCAATTTCTGCTGAGTATCCGAGATCGAGAGTCCGAGGGCTCATCGCGTCATAGATGAGCCACGCAGGGTCGGTACCATCGAAAGGCTACTCAACCACCAAAACAGAGATAAGGGATCTCCACTATCCGAGCAAAGAGACCTCAGCCAGCCCAGCAGGGATGGATATATAAACTGGCAGAAAGCGCAGCAGATAGAAGAACAAGCAGAACATCAATGAATAACAATTGAGAGCCTTTGCAGGAGACACAGATCAATCAATCTCTTACTACATCATTATCACAGTCTTTAATCGCACACCTTGTTCCCATACTGTGCACCCATCAAACCCACTCTCAAATCCGACAGTAATATAACGCCTATACTAACCTAGTCCAATATTAGATACAATTGCGCCTAAAATACCCTAATTTAGCCTAGTTTGTAATTGATATACTAATAATCCTAGCATCTAGCAGTGATTGCGAGCGCCTGTTTCGCAAGCTTAGTAACTTACTTGAGCCTAAACGCCGCGCTATTAGTAGTGAGCTGCTCGCCGCTCTTCAGATGATAAGTTCGTAGGTAAGGGCTGGCTATACGCCATATGATTGCAATGTAAAGTTCACAGACGATCAGATCTTAGAGGGGTATAATATACCAGCTTGGGATCTCCCGGCTGCGTAATTTGTATGTAAACTAATCTCTCAGCAGTCAAATATACCAAATATTTGTCAAATAGCCCAAACAAGCCAAACAAGCCAATAATCGCTCCTAAACAAGCCAAATACGCTGGCTTTATTTGATTAATTTGATTGTTGGAAAGTCTGCTCACAACTACCCTTTCTCCAACAGACATGGATCCATTATTTTGCTACACGAGCGGACGATGGCTGTGGAGCGAACGTGAGCAATTAGAAGCCCGATTTCGATACTTCAATATTTCAAGTCTAAAACAAGCTGCTTGCCAGGTGGTAGGGGCAATAATGTGTGTTTCCCTAGAAAAGATTGGTGACGGCAATTATAATAAGGCATACCGACTGGTGATGGAGGATGGTCAAAGGGTCATAGCGAAAATTTCACATCCTAATTCCGGCCCGGAAATGCTTACAACTGCCTCGGAAGTGGCTACCATCGATTTCGTTCGGACTGTCTTGGGTTTACCTGTGCCAAATGTCCTTGCTTGGAGTGCCACCAACCAGGGCCCCGTAGAAGCAGAATATATCATTATGGAAGAAGCGAAAGGTTCTCAGCTCCATGAAGTCTGGTCTGACCTTCACGTACGAATTAAGCGAGATATCATACACAGAATGGTAGATATCGAGAAAAGGTTGCTCTCGATATCGTTCCAGAAGTATGATTCATCCACCCAACACTATCATCAATAACTATCGTAATTGACTCATATCAATAGATTAGGTTCATTGTATTTTAAAGACAGCAATCTTCCAAGATGCGAGCCAGCCGTTCTCACAACCGGCTCACGCGAAGTCACAAATTTTGTTCAATCACGCTTTTGCATTGGCCCCATCGTCAAAAAGGAATTCTGGGTAAAAGAACGCAGTAAATTGCATAAGCATCATGGCCCATGTATATCTTAGACTCCTCTTAGAGCAATTCGACGTGCTTACAATGGTTCTAGGGAATACTTCAACCGAGTATCTTGAGTCTGTCGCTCGTCGAGAGATTGACTGGATAACAACGTACGCCAAACCCAATAACACGAATAATATTCCATGGCAGTTCTCGAGCGCCAAACAAACAATCAAAGAGGCTCATGTAGCTTTGCTGCAGAAGTTCATTTCTGCCATTCCACACATTGTCCCTCAAGACGAAGAGCTACTTTCACATAGATTATGGCACCCGGACTTCCATGCTGGCAACCTTTATGTTGACGAACAAGCCCAAATATCATGCATAATTGATTGGCAGGGAGCCTGGACCACTCCAGTATTTATCGGAGCCAATCCTCCAGCTCTTTTAGATTATGGGGTCGACATGCTAATGAAGTTACCTGACAATTTCAAACAACTTGATGATGCAACCAAGGATCAACTTAGATATCAAGTGTCCCAGTCTATTTTGATTCACTCCTATGAAACTTTGACTGCAGAGGAAAACCCTCTAATGTATAAGATGATGCGACATTCCCGTGGCAAAACTCTGAAGCAACTGGATGCGTTCGCTGGCGCCACCTGGGATAACTGCCTCTATCCTTTCCAAGAATGTCTGATCAATGTCGAAAAGTATGTCTATTTGTATCATCATAAATCAACGTGCTAACAATTTCCTCAGTGAATGGGACCATTTTGGTGCTGATGAACCATGTCCGTACCATTTTACGGCTGAAGAAGTCAAGCAACATCGTGAAGAGGCAGAGTTTTTCAATAACAATCAAGAACTTTGGGACAATGCACGTGAAGTCCTTACAGATGAGGGCTATACATCAAACGAGACGTTTAGCGAGGCTGTCAAAATCCTTGTGAACTTGCGAGAGAGCGGTTTGGCTGACCTGACAGGCGAAGAAAGGTCGGAGTTCGACAGAGAGACACAGTGGATGGCGGAACTTGGGAAAAATAGTATGTGATATTTGACACAATGTTTGTTGATCATTCGATTGCGGGTCGATCGGTGCTGAACAAGTGATGCTGAACAAGTGATGCTTCCTGTTAATGCAAGGGCCGCTCTCAGAACATTAGCCTTGATTTGTGAGCTAAGCCTATTGAAGGGCTGCAAGGATGGTCTTTCCTATATTGCCCTGAGTTAAGGTGGTGTGACGTGCCGTGTTTCGATTTTGTAGGACCAGGCTCTAACAAGCGATTCTACATAATCTGGTCGTTAGCGTACCTAAATCATGGCCGAATTTTTAATTTCGCACAGATTCAAATTCAACTCGTCAAAGTGAAGAGGACATTGAAACCAGATTTTTATATTAGCATTGTAACGTTGATAGCTATCGAATGGCGAACAAGCAGTAAATGGACAGTTCTAATGGAGGATGCACCCAAAACCTCGCTGCTCAGACGTCCAACGAAAAAGCTGAATTAGCCACATCCTGATGTGGTATAGCTCAGAGATCACGTAGGACGTCTGAGGAAACTGAGGTAATCCAGCCCGGATTGCCATGCTTGATATTAAACAGTGCTGAGAGTGCTGCATCTGGTAATGACGCCACCAAAGAAAAGGCCGCCACCATCATTAGGCGAAAACCCAGTGGTGCTGCGTCCACCAACAGTTAGCTCCGTGACGATTTCAGTGCCGGTGCAGTCTCCGGTATCGTGAAATCTCGCAAACCTTATTGCACCCTGAGCAGGGATACACTCGGCGTCCGTAAGAGCCTGGTTTTCGACAACGGGGATATTAGGCCGGACAATACAGGCCCCCAAGTGACAAGGGCGCTCTGCTCTGTGACTTCCGAGATGGCGCACCCTCCAGCGACGCATACGGTATTTTCAATTTCATTGCCGATCGGGAGGGAAACGCCTTCCACAGAGCAAGCAAGCAGGTCTTCGTCAAAGTTGACACGGACTGCGGCCTCGAATCCTCCGGTTCCCTCTCCTCCGAGGTCAGCCGGAAGACCGAATACAGATTCCATTCTGAGAGAAAATAGGCCGTTAGTTAATGTATAACACTTCTTAAATGTACTTCCATACCTGCAATCAACGGTGCTTTGCTCCTCTCCGAAGGCAAAAAACTTGACGAGTTTAGCGATGGGATTGCCACCAAGGGCACATGTTGGGCATGTTTGACGTTTTTCAAAGAGAGAAGTATGTAGGCCCGAGCCATGCGCTTCAGCGATGAGGGAACTTGCAGCAAGAAGAAGAGCAAATGCGCGGAATGCCATGATGAAGTGATAAGAGGAGGGGCTGGTTGAAGTGAAAGGTTTGATGGAGCTGAATGTAATAAGGGACCGTTGCTGAATGAGAGTGTTGTTAAATGAGAGTGTTGCTGAATGAGGGTGTTTCTTGGAGAAGTGTTGCTTGGAGAAATCGAAAGGATAATGAAAATGACGAGGTATATATACTCACTACGACTTGACAGACTATGTAGGCAATCCTCACAAACACCTACTTTTTTGCGGCATTGTATCAGCCTCTAGGCTGACCCTAGAATCATCTCACAGTCGTTAACGGCATATTCCGCCCGCCGTGCCATGCATTTAATGTAGTGTTGCCAAGCTTGGCGTCCTAGGGAATACTTCTGGAAGGGAGAACGGACCGTTTAATATTAGGGTTAAAGCTGCGATGAAGACCTACTTGAGACACTAGCGTTGCAATCGTTCCTCCTACTGTAAAAAAGCTGAGACGAGTGGCGTGTTCGGTCATTTACTGCACGTTAGTGGTGCTCTTGTTCGTGTGCCAGCAACATGAGCTTTGTCACTGGCCTAGAGCGCCATGGTGGATGGGATGAGAGGGGCTCCCACTGATGAAACTCGGGGGAATGCGGGAAATCTGATTAAAGCCTTAGAGTTACAGCGCGCCCCTGCCAATTACTGTGTCCGCGCTAATTATCCCATGCTGTGGCAGAGTTTGCCCTCGCGTAACTAGCTAATCGGTGTCTAGTTTGGTAAGTACAAATATTTCATTACACATACCAACCACGAGTTAGACAGGAAGGGAACATGCACCCCATACCCACGCTAGGGTCGGGTTAGACCAAACCCATACCCGGGGTCTGTGCGACCCTAACCCAACCCATGGGTACCCTATACCCATTTGCCACCCTAGCTAGGGCTGGGTTCAACCAAACCTACCTAGGGTCTGTGCGACCCGAACCCAACCCAACCCATCGATGTGTACCCCAAGTATACTTAACTAATCGTAGTAAGCAATATATTATCTTATAGTCTCCTCCTGCGCATTGTTGAGACGCCTATCTACCATAGGGCGAGAGATTTAAGTCAACGCCTTTGAGTCGCCTCTCGAGTCTCTTGACTGGCATATTATAATCGCGCGATAACTGCGCAAAATTGGGCTTTTTTGATAGGTCTAAAGACGTTATATAGAGCTTAATATACTTGTTAACATTGCTGTAACTCCTATATCGCGAAAAAACGCGTGTAGGAGATGAAAAGTTGATAAAATCGGTCGTTGAGGTGGCTACGGCCAAGATGTTCCGCATCTTGGCCAGTGCGGCGAGTATATGTTATTGCCCACACTTAATTACTATTAAAGTTTTCTTATGCAGCTGATTCTAGTGTAATTAATAGACTTTGCTATTGACTGGCTGACTATATACCTATCTCATAGGGTGGTGTGTAGTTTTGATGTTCCTGTGCGGCAACTGACGCGGGGTGAACCGGCCGTGCCACGCTAGGCAGAATATACTCTAGTAACCTTCCTGCTCACTCGACTCATCTGCCTTGAGTGCTGCCTTCCCTTTCTTTCAATTATCAAGATGGCGGCGTAAGTCAAAACGGCCAGTCATTTCCGGTTCATGGCTAATCTCATCTACATATAGACAACACCCACAACCACCAAATTCCGGTGTTTCCAGGCAATACCATTTTTGGACCCAAGGCACCACGACATATTTCAAGATCAATGATCTCAACCATGGCATAATCAATGATATTCCAGGCGCTCAATATGAGCGTCCTATTACCAATCTATGGGCAGCAATATGCAGGGTCTATTTCCAAAATACTACAATTATACCAGGAGGTCCAGTATGGGCCATTGACATACAAATCATCAGTAAATCCACTGACGATATGGGGGCCCGCATACCGGATATTGTAAAAGTCAAACCTATTAGTGCGCGACCAACAACCCAGGAAAGAGAATACCTTTGGGTGGAATGCAACAAGGCAGCGCTAGACACACCATGCGGCTGGAAGGACGCTCTAGAGGAGGCAGCAATCCGCTTGAATGCGGCACATGCCAGCCATGATATTTTCCTCATCATCGCAATTGGAACCAAATGCATGCTCCTCGTGTGGAATCCACTAAACACTATTCAACAACCGCAGCTTAGTATTCAATCAAACCAGGCCGGCATGGAAGGTGCACCCCCACCCATTTGGCAGGCGGATCCTAGGGTCAAATTTATCCAAGGGGCACGGTGGGCGGATCAGTTGACGGGTAGGGTTGATACGTCACAGGCATATAAGCTCGGCTGCAGCACAATGACACCAGTTGACCTCCCCGGTGGCGATCAGGAACAAGTCCTTGCATGTGGGAATGAAATGGGTCTTATTGAGGCTTATCTTGTGGGCATTTCCAACATGGTCGTAGGGGATAATGGTCCTCAAGACTTGGCTTAAGTACACTAGGAAGTAATTTTCCAATTGTGGGTGTGTTTTGATCGGGAGTTGTTCATAGCTAGTAATTAGTCGGTGGAAACTACTCAATCTAGATTGCCTTGTTTGGTTAGCACCATACTCTCCATTTTTTCCAACGTAACCTCTGTTCTGGCCCCAACATCCTGGGCGAAAATCCAAACTAGGAAATTGTATATGCGTTTCACTTTCAGGTGGAGGAGTAGGTGGTTCAGGTGCGATTGGTGAGGAACATACTTTTGAGCTGTCGTACCAGATCGCTATGTGTACTAGTCACTATTGCTTGCCTTCCCTCCATAATTGTCATGTCTCATCCATTTTGACATAGGGATTTTTTTTACGTGCGTGCATTAGCTTTAGATTTAACATGGATTTGGTGTGAACTAAAGTCGTGGTGGAGCTGTGAGAAAACTTGAGTGCAACTAGGGGTGTGGGGTACACTAAGAGAAGCGGGCACGCGGTTGACAAAATAGTGCCGACTCACAATCGCCGTGTCCTCACCAAAACGAAGCGAACACCATTGCTATAACTATATGTAGCGCCCTATAACTCTACAGTAATACCTTTTGAGCTAGTTATAACTTCTTAGGTAGAATCTTTAAGCATTTTTCTTTCATTTAGCCTATTCAGAATATCTTATTTCTATCATTGAAGGGCGATTTCACGTACCTGGAAGAGTGTCATTTTCTGAGTCGCCACTATTTTGTCAACCGCGTGGCGGGGTAGGACTTTGATCTCATAGTGTGTTGTGCTTCTATCATACACAAGACGGGATGTTCTATATAAAGAAAAGACTTCCAAGCCACCTGTAGAAATGGCAGTATCCGAGATATCTGATGATTTCTTGGGAGATCAGGACAAGCTAAACCTGTCACGGCTAGCCAATTACTGTATCAAGTAATTGGTGGGGAATTCTTTGGCCTTGGTTGGATAAGCCCACAATGTGCCATCCTTGGCCCAGCTGAGATGTTTTTCTGGTGCGCTTAATTGTACAAGGCTATAGCTCTGCTGCTGAGGCGTAGGCTGTACTTCCCCCGCCAATCATGCGGCCTTGCTCAGCCACAATCCAGGCTGCTCCTCTTGCTGCGTTTTACTCTTCGCATCTCACCCTCAACACAACAAGTGTTATTGCAGCACTGTACACACAACCACACTTACAGTTCCAGAAATATAGCTGGAAGGTCGATCGATTCGAGCGAGCAAACCACCGAGCATTCGACCTCTCGATGTGCCACGCCTTTTATCGTCCAGCCTGATGAAACGAAACCATGAGGCTACTATACACCGGCACCGACGGAAAGTTCAGCTTGACGAAGGACCTATATGGTGATAGTGACATCCCTGCTTACGCTATTCTTTCGCACACTTGGCAAGAAGGGGAAGAGGTGACCTTTGACGACTTGACGAACGGCACTGGAGGTAATAAGGCAGGCTACACCAAGATTCGCTTCTGTGCACAACAAGCTGAGCGCGATGGCTTACATTATTTTTGGGTGGATACTTGCTGTATCAACAAGCTAGACCCTATTGAGCTTCAGACGGCGATAAACTCAATGTTTCGTTGGTACCGAGACGCTGCAAAGTGTTACGTCTTCTTGTCTGATGTGTCAATAAACAAACGAAAAGCAGGCGGCGAAGCTTCCCAGTTCCCTTGGGAACCAGCCTTTCGAGCAAGTCGATGGCACACTCGAGGTCTGATATACGAGAATGTTTGAAATCTGAGCTGACAATATCTAGGTTGGTGCCTTCAAGAGTTACTTGCGCCGCGTATCGTAAGGTTCTTTTCCCGTGAATGCCAATCGCTAGGCGATAAACGCGAGCTGAAACAACAACTTCACGATATAACTGGAATTCCTATCTCTGCTCTTGTTGGGGAACCCTTGACCGACTTTGAAGTTGAGGTGCGGTTGTCTTGGTCAAAGAAGCGCAATACTTCGCGTGAAGAAGACAAAGCGTACTCGTTGCTAGGTATATTTGGCATATTCATGCCTCTTATCTATGGAGAGGGACATGACCACGCGTTCCTTCGGCTCCGTAAAGTAATCAATGAGTCTCTAGAAAATTCTCGGCCTCTCGAGCAGACAGCACAATTCCCGGAACTCCATTTAGGTGAGCTCTTGAGTGAACTCATTTTAATAAATACTTAATTTACTCAGAATGCCTCCGATCGCTTGCATTCCCTGAGCAGGAATACCGTTACGACAGTATACACACCGCAAGTAATACTTGCGAATGGCTTCTCGAAGATCCGCTATATCAAACTTGGTTAGCAAATACTGGAGGACTTTTTTGGATCAAAGGGAATCCTGGCGTGGGGAAGTCTGTGCTTATGAAATTCGCTGTTGAGACAATGCATAAACGGAAGACTACAGAAATTGTGTTATCCTTTTTCATCCATGGCCAAGGGACGAATCTACAGAAGACTCCGCTGGGTGTTTTTCGCGCCCTGCTAAACTGCCTCCTTAGCGAATTTCCACAGCAACTCACTAAACTCTCCACAATATTTGAGGAGCGGGAAAATCGATTCGGGGGTTACGCGGCAGATAGATGGGGGTGGAAGGAAGAAGAACTTAAGAAGATTCTAGTCGATGTCCTCACGGTCGGGCTACCACGACGAGCTATTCTCATATTTGTCGATGCCCTTGATGAGTGTGGTGAAGAACCAGCTAAGATTTTATTAGAGCTTTTCAAAGAAATCGCGAAGCAGGCGGTCCAAGGCAGTCAAGTAAAAATATGCTTCTCATCCAGACACTATCCGATACTTGGTCTTGACACAATCCCAACAATACGAGTAGAGGATCACAATGACAAGGACATTCAGTGTTACGCTCGTGAAAGGCTGCAAGATATCCAGCCAGGTTTAAAGCGCCAGCAAATCGAAGCTGAGATTTTATCAAAAGCTCGTGGTGGATTTCAATGGGTATATCTAGTTACGGATATCATCAATCGTGGGATTTTAGCGGGTATCCGAGCGGATAAAGTACTTGATGAGCTCACTTCTTGCCCCGAAACTCTAGGCGAGCTATACGCTACGATTCTAAGTGGTATTCCTAAAACCGAAAAATACGAAATGGTCAAGCTTTTCCGCTGGGTTTTATTTTCAGGACGACCATTGTCTGCACAGGAGCTTCGGGAGGCGCTTGCGACTGATCCAAAAATGGACTGTAAATCAATTTCCGAGCTCAGAAGCCACAAAAGCTGGTCCGATACTCTCAGCGACTTCGAGAGGCACGTGAAACACATCTCTAGAGGCTTGGTAGAGTTCCAAACCCGCGACTTATGGGAGCAGTACGAACCTGATGCTGAAAACTCAGACCGTGAGGCCCAGTTCATTCATCAATCTGTAGCTGACTATCTCGTCGACGAATTCCTCGACCATAGCACTCAACATGAGAGCAACTTTCGATCACAGAGAGGAGCGGGTCATTTCCAAATATCTAGATCTTGCCTCAGGTACTTAACAATGCCAGAAGTGTTGGGGGGAGCTTGCCTATCACCAGGCAAGCTGTTCTCAAATTTTCCATTGCTGCCATACGCAGCGCGATATCTCCTCGAGCATATCCAAAAACTGGAGAAGGAGGGTTTCGTTCAATCAGATCTACTCTTGGCTATCCAATGGGCGCCACACTCCGATACTATGAAAAGGCTTGCCGAACTGTGGAAATTAATGGATGCTGATTTCGCCCACATCCCATTGGGATGGCCTTTCATTGGAGCTACAAAACTCCATGTTTTGGTTGCGCTCGGTTCAAAGAGTGCTGTCGATCTACTCTTAGAATGCGCTGATGAGGAGGTAGATGGCAAGGATAAGAATGGAAATACTCCACTGATGCTAGCTATTAGAGAAAACCATGAAGATATAGCCTTGATGCTACTAGATCGATTTGCCGATTGCCAACCTCATGTCATCAACGAAGGCCGATTAATCAAAATCAACACTCAAAATAACGACGATGATACAGCCCTGAACATTGCACTAGAAGAAAAATCTGGTGCCATAGTTTTCAAATTAATCGAAGTCGGAGCCGACCTAGAGTATTTGGGACGGGAACATATACTGCTTGCTTTTGCTATCAGTAGTGAGGATATGAAACTACTGGAAAAGTTAATCGAGAAGAAGGTGAACTTGGACGGAAGTGTATTTTTTGCCCTGAAAATATCACGAGCAAACCTGGGCCTCAGGCTTCAACCTTTTGTGGAGAAGCTGCTCAAAGCCGGAGCCAGTATGAGGAGAGCAAATCATTTCGATTGGGATTATCGTTGTGGGATTGTAGTCGAGGATGACGAATACGACGAATACGACGAAGAAGAAGAAGCAGAAGAAGACGATGATGATGCGCTTATGATAGCTTCAAGAAGGGGCCTCACGAATTGGGTTGATATGCTCCTATCCCACGGTGCTTCAGCAATCCATAGGAATGCCAAGGGAGAGTGGCCTTTATGGGCCGCAAGGACAGAGGATGTGATGAGGTCCTTGCTCCAACATGCACCGGAGTCGGTTGAAATGCAATCTTACGATGACGATTATGATTCAATTTTTTCCCTAGCAGATGATGTGTGGGGATTTGACATCACAGCGTGTCTTCTTAATGAGGGAAGATTTTCTAATCCTAGCCGCTGTCTAGGGAATTTTCTCCATAAAATTATCAAAAACCTAGATGCAAGAGGTTCCGATTCTTTAGACCTTGAACTGGTCGAAATCATTCTAGAACGGAAATGCGCGTTGCTATCAGTTTCAGATGAAACCGAACGGACTTTGCTCTGGTTAGCATCGTATCAAGGAAACGCGGGAATAGTTGAGCTGCTTCTAGAAACAAAACAATTCAACATAAACTGGTCCGACAAATCCACCGGTATGACAGCTCTATCATGTGCTGCAGACGCAGGACACAAGGAGGTTGTCCAAGTACTTCTTGGGGCAGATGGGGTAGATATTAACGCCAAGTCTGAAACAGGGGATACGCCACTATTATACGCTGTAAGACGAGGACGTAAAGAGATAGTTGGGTTATTGCTTGGAACAGAGGGAGTAGATGTAAATGCGACCTCTTATGAAGGAGACTCGCCACTGTTATATGCTGTCAAACAAGGATACACAGAAGTGGTTGAACTACTACTTAGAAAAAAAGGAGTAAATATCAATACAAAGTCTCATACAGGGGATACGCCACTGGGCTGGGCGGCGAGAATAGGGAATAAAGAGATCGTACAGCTTCTGCTCGAAAGCTGTACCACAGCCAACGAGAAGCCCCAAGGCTTTACACCACTACATCAAGCGATACATGACAACGGCACGTTTGTAGTCGATCATATACTTGATTATTTCCTCATTAATGATGGCGTAAACTCGCTTATCACACTAGCGATGAGTAGGACACATGTAGGGATAGGAAAGCTTCTGCTAGAGCATTCCAGCTTCGACATTGATCAGTGTGTTTTATCTAGTCATGAGCTGCTAGTATGGGCGATAAACCGCAGGAGTAAAGATACTGTAAAGCATCTCCTAAGCAACCATCACATCAATGTTAACAAGGAAGACAACAAAGGATATACGCCACTGTCATATGCGATAAGAGCAGGTGACTACGAAGTACTCAATCTCCTGCTAAATAAAGATAATATTGATGTTAATTGGAGAGACTTCGAGGGTAGAACACTATTGATTGATGCAGTAGTGCAGCGGAGGAGCGATTTTGTCAAGGCTTTCCTTCACACAGGCAAGGCCGAGGTTGACGCAAAAGAATCTGACGGCACAACGGCACTGATGTGGGCAGTACATGGAGACGATGAGCAGATAGTCAAAATTCTCCTCGAAGTTGGCAATGCCAACATTCACATGATGGATCATCATGGGCAGACGCCAATAGGGTTGGCAAAAGAGAAGCGGTATGATCTACGGTATTCCGCTAAACACTACCTTCGCCATCATAATGTTAAACTAATTTACGACCGGCTCCTCAAAGCGAATGAAGATGCCGAGAAACAACTTTACGCCCTCGACCAACACGCTCTCTCGCCTACAAGATTCCTGAGAGAAATGCCTTCACATCAGTCCACAAGCTAGATCTCTCACACGGAAGTCAGCTCCAATTACAGCAGTCAGATCTCACTTCTAGCTCATCACACGACTGCACTTCCAAGCACACAACCGATCAGCAATCAACATAGGAATCTGAGAGTTCGAACAACGACCGAATTCATGTATCATAATCGCTTCCAATCCAACGCATTCTACATACCACACAGGATAATTCCTTCCGACCTCGACAAACCGAGCAGATCATCTCAATCTACAGCATAATCCTCGGCACTCCCCAACAATACCGTATCACCACATCACCGCATCACCACATCAAAGCACATCACAAAAAAACACCATGGACATATATTTATTCCATTCATATACACAACCTACCCTACCCTACTCTACCCACCCCACAACAACAACGCTCCCTCCCCATCCCAAAACTAGACGCCCAAAATCCAAAAAAAAAACGCCAGGCCTGATCCCCCATCGAGGATCCGCCAAACAAGCCCCGGAACAAAAGAAAAAGAGGAGAGAACCAGTGAACAAGGCGCTGACAGAACACGCGCACATATCAGCGGTTATTGTTGTTGTGCAATGTCAAAAAAATCAAGTTCACGCCCAAAAGACGCCATCGCCCAGGCTAGGCCTAATCATGTCGCTCATAACGATAAATAAGGAGAGAAGATGTCGACGAACCAACTCGTGTTGCGCTGGAACATCAATATCAACAACAGCAGTGCTGCTACTACTACTACCAGTAAATTGTATACAATGAGCGTGTATGTGTGTATGAGTGTGTGAGAGAGTATGTCGATATGATGAAAAAAAGATATATAACAGTAAAAGGAGTGTGGGATAGTGGAGGTTTTTTGTTTGTGTGAAAAACTGAGGGGTGGAGTGGCGGACACTAGCAGACACTAGCATTAGGACTAGGACATTACTATGCGTAATTCAACGCGCGTTGGAAAAAAAAACCTCCACAAGGGGTGTGGGTGGGAAACGCCGATCGTTTATGGTTGAAAGGGAATGCGGATGGGTGGATGACGCAAGGGAAGTTGTGGGTTGGTGGTGGTGTGGCTGGGCGCCGTTGTGTTTTAGAGCATTTGGTTGGTGTCCTTTGGTGGTCTTGTGCAAGCTTGTAGCTGTGCCTGCCAACAATGCTTGATTTTGGTCTTTGATGACATGCGATTTGTCCATTGTAACCATGCGATGACTCGAGGGATGCTCTGCCCGCTGTTTGATACTGAATATGAAGCAAGAGTCACGTATTTGGCATGACACTCATAGAACATCCCAGATGTTTCGAACAATCGGGCTGCTACCTGTTTGAACAGGGCTCCGTGGGTCGGCTGTAGCCTTTTCCGGCGTCCAATGCGGGGGCAGTGGGTCATTCCAATTATGGCCGTTTCGACCGTCCTTGATAGTCTCATTGGAGGAAACTGGGCTGTTGTCTTCGCCAGAAATGTGTAGCTGGAAATGGAAGGGATTGCGAGTGAACTCCTCTGCACGGGGAGACATCAAGGCGTCAATGTCGTCCGCGGAGTGCTGAGGAGCAGGGGACTTGTTTGGTAGTTTTGACTCCATTTCTGTCTGCAACTTCTGCAGTTTACGTTGTTCTCGTAAGTTAGGTGACGAGAATCGCGTTCGAATACTTTTCAATGGAGTCGACAGGAAGGCATCTTTCGGTGTTTGAGGTGTTTCTGGTGCCTTGGGCACTACTCCGTATGCGAGCAGATTTGGCTCAATAGATGGGGGTGTCTGTTTTTCTGGAGACGTGCTCAAGCTATCAACACGAGCGTACACTTCCGAAGGTTCATTCGCATCAATCGTTCGCAATTTGAGAGGCACATGGTAAGTCGGTTGCGCCTGTGCGGTTCCATCAAGAGATGCGAAACCATCAAAGGTCTGATGAGAAGGTGGTAGAATTGCCTGGAAAGAAGGCCGGCGGTCTTCGGGTTCACTAATTTGCCTTATTATAGATTTGGGCCGATCAAAAGGATTGAAATCAAATCGTGTTGGAGAAGTCAGCCCAAACGGATCTTCATCTACTGTGACCTCTGGCTTAAATGCGGACATGTGGAATTCCTCGCCCCTAGGAGACAGTATTTGCTTTTTGTCTACCTCTTCAGGTTTGCTGACGGTGTCCGTTGGGAATTGTGATGTCATGGGCGAAGAAGCACTAGTTGGCTCGAACGAGGAAAAGCTGGAGCCAAACGTCGGGGCCTGGGGTGGCTCATCCAAATTGAAGGACGGTTTACTTGGTGAGAGCAGACGCAACGATTCGCTATCACTATTGTGGCTCAAGCGGTGGGAGTGGAAGTCTGTCGATCTTGGAGGCATATTTAAGGGTTGTGTCACATGCTCTTCGTCCTGATATGACGAACCGCCAGTGGGCGGTCCTGAATCATAACCGCTTGGCCATGGATTGTCGAATGTCGTCTTGACTGGTGACATGACCTCAGAGTTGTCGAAATGTTGCTGTGGAGCGAAAGATGAAGATAGGTTAAAACTTGCCACAGCGGGTGACTTTAGTGCACCAGAAGCAGAAAGGTTAAAACTCGCAACATTGGGGGATTTTAAAGCGCCAAACGAAAGGGGCTGCAGACCAGGATGCTGACCAACTTCGAGATGCGATGAAGCAACTTCAGCTGAGCTATCGAGCGTTCTAAGTGGCAGTTGGCGTGAGAAGTTGGGAACTAAGGGAAGTTGCAGTGTCGTTTTTTCTGGCTCTGGTTCTATGACTTGTATGGTCGAGGTGATCTCTGCCACAGGCGATGGTAGGTCATTTCTAGTTATCGAAACTACAGGCACGTCCTCTCTTGCCGAATCAACATAAGGCGCGCTCGTTGGTGTAGGCTGTGCAGAGTGATCAAAGTGGGATTGGCTGACATCCCACGAACGACGAAAGCCAGGAGAAAAGGCGCCAGTGGGTGCGGACAGTGGACCAGGGGATATAGCCATCATGTTACCGGTGCTAGCTCGCTGCATGCTCATGTCGCTATCCGGTGGCAGTGGAGCGGTACGGGGGGTCCGCGAGCCAGATCCAGTCTCTCGTTCAAATGGCGAATATCTGTTGGTACCGGTGGATCTCGATGTGTTTAAGCCAGCCGACCGCCTACCAAAGCCTTGGTTGTAATTCCTGGTGTCATTGGCCCGAAGAAGACCGTTGCGGAACTCCTGAAGCTGCATGATGAGATTCATGTTTGGTCCAATCCACTTGCTTCGTTTCTTAGCACGATCATATGCCTCTTGTACGCTCATGTGAGGATCTTTGTACAGGCCATATGCGACAATCAAGCTGGCAGAACGACTGACACCACATTGGCAATGAATCAATACTCTCTTGCCTTGCTGCACCCTCTCATCCATGAGCTTCACCAACCTGTAAAGATCGGGAACAATGTCGGTGTTGTGCTCCCACGGCATGTGAATATACTCGGGAGTCTTGTATGTCTTGCCTGCAATGACCATCTCTCCTGGTTGCATAGTGTGCATCAGCACAGGTGTAGCCTTGGGTGTAGTAGGTGAACTATCTGACATGCCGAAAGAAGACTTGGGGTTTGCTCTTTGCGAAAGAGCAGCGAAGTCCACGTTCTCAGCGGGTGGCCCGTCAACACGCCTAGCATCAATGTCCTTTTGCGAGTCTGATGTTGGGCATGTGAGAGGATTTTTCACTTCGCTTGCTACGTTGATAATAACGTCAAATGTACAAGCTTGCTCAGCTGTGGGTTCAAAATAAAGGTAAACTCCGGCTTCATAGATGCAGATGGGTCCGTTGGGGTACGCCGCTGGCTTTTCTTCTCGAGACTGTGGAATGTCAAAATTTTGCTCCTGGTCATCTTCCTCCTCCATTTCAAATGGAACCTCGGACAGTCCACTGGCTTTAGTTACAAGGGGCCGTAACGCAGGAAGCTGCATGCCCATACTGGGCAAAGATGGTGATGACTGAAAGTGGCGCAAGGTTGGCCGGTTAAATGAAGGTGTGGAAGGAATCACAAGACGCGCTGGTTTGTTTTCGGTGCTTCCCGGCGAGCCTATGGCCAAGCTGAGATTCGAAGGCCGTCTCTTTGGTGGTGTGGGTGGTTTGATGAACAGCGGGGAGGGTGGCGCCGAGCTGTTTCGTTCCTTGGGGATAACCGCAACTGGGGCCGGAGTGTGGCCGCGAAGATTTGTGAGAGAGGTGGTAGTGTTGATACCAAGGTTCTTCAGATTACGCGCCTTCTTGGCGGGGGTGGTAGGTCTTTGCAACTCGAAGAAAGCGCTTGGGGTGGATTCTCCAGGACTCGTTTCTGGTCTTCGCGAGCGGAAGTCTGCAACAAAAGATGAGGAAGCTGCCGTCTTAGCCAGAGGCGACTCGGGCGAAGGGCCCGGCGACGGGTCGGTGACGGATGATGAGTCCATGGTGGAGATGGTGGTTGTGGGTGAGTTGTCTGAAGAAGCTGTGGAGTTGCTATCACGGCTGTCGGTGTGCATGTGGAAGGAAGAAAAGGATGCGCCGTTCGCTATGTGACCGCTTGAAGCAGGCCGTGCTACATTGCTGCCATGTGAATCTGGGCTGTCCTTTGATCCGTTGGTGTGCAATTCTCCTCCAAAGACTGAGCCGAATGAGGGTATATGCATCAAGGACACCGGGCTCGTCTGCACCATAGTGGGTCTGGGAAGACGCGGTGAAGATGCCAGTCGAGGGCAGTGGGTATGGGTGAAAGTAAGCTCGAGTTTCTTGGAGGGAAACGAGGAATTAGTGGTAAAGAATGCTCTCTTCAGGGTGGGACTGTTAGCGTCATGCATGGCAGGTGAGGTGGTAGTAGCAGTGGTAGGAGTAGAGGTAATGGTAGCCACGGGAGGGAGGATTGCTTTGGTACGGTATTATCGCAGTGTGAGGCGAGGGTATGCGCTGTGCTGTCCTGACACAGGCATGGCTGGCTCAAGGCAGACCGTGGGTGGGTAGGTAGGTAGGTAGGGTAGGGTAAATAGGGAAGGAAAGCTTATGGCGAAGGAGGAAGCAACGACAGGGGACAAAGGAAAGAATGATGCACGTACCGAATTGGTGGCAGCGCGAACAGCAACACTCTCGCCGCTGTGTAGGTCGTTTCTGAGGATGCCAGATCCTTCAACTAAGCGCCTGAGGGGGAAGGGGAGTAAATGCGACTAAGCCAGCGATGCGCCTACGCCTAGTAATGCGGCGTGCAAGAAAAATGGTGATCGAATGGGAGGGTCGAGGACACTGCAGCAACGCTGTGTATGGCGTGTGTATGGTGTGTATGGTGTGTGTGTGAGTGTGTAGAGTCGGCTGAGTCGCTCCAAGTCGATCGGGAGAAGAAAGCGGTTGTGGTGTTGCAGTCGCTGTCGCAGTCACTGTACAAGCACGGTCGCAATAGTCGCAACACAACACACAACAAATTGGCTTGGTGCGTAAGTGTATGTGTGTGCGTGTGTGTGTGTTGGAGAAGAACGATGACACCAGTTGCTGTCGCAGAGCAGAGCAGAGGCGAATTGTGGTCCACAGGGAGCGAGCGAACCACAGCGCGCGACTAACTGTCCTCCAAGCGCCGACCCCCAAAAATAGACGTGCGCTACGAGACAGCTGCAACCACTAGCACGCCATGCCTGGCCCGTCAGTCGAGTCCAACGAGTGCCTAATACTACCTACCTACCTTTACAACAAAATGTCTCCACTCTTTCCCCTTCTGCCTACCTACCACTCATATCCATTGCATTGCGTAGCTAATTCCACAGCGTGAACCACTCTTACTCCACTCTCTGCAGATACTCACCACTCACCACGTCTTGCTTGTTGAGCTGGTCGTGGCAGGCCAGCCCGCGCACACACCCCAGGGCCGCAAACAGCACCACCCTAGACTGCCCAGCTGCCGGGAATACCCCCCCCCCAAAGTAACCCCCTGAGGCACGCATTTCGCGAACCACCTGGGAAAGGCTAGACGAGCGTGTACCAACAACAGCCTGTTCAGTGCTCTCCCCCCTCTCCCAAAGTCTCAAGAAACACATGAATATTCATCTTCAGGGCATCCTGGACAACAACTCAACGGGCCTCGGATATTGCAATGTTGCTCTTTTCCTTTCTCTCTCTTGACATTCGCACCGCCTTCCTAAGCCATCTGACTCCCCCGAGAACAGACTTCTCTAGTATGAAACACAGGGCTTAGAACCGACCCGTCTGTTGCCGTCGTCTGTGTTACGTCTATGTTTGTTAGTATTTGCGAGTCTGCGGCGACACTCCGTATTCGCCGTCTGCCCCATGTGATAATCGTTGCCGTTTCAAGTTTTCAACATCAAGCCTGCGGTGAGTTTCGACGTTTGAGAATGATCAACCCACCACCCACCGCTCACCACGCGCCCAACTTGCCTTGTGCGACGTTGCCCAGCATGGCCGTTTGACAGCGACCGTTCGACCGCCGGCTGCACTTGCGACAAATCCTTTTTGGTCTCTTGTGGTTTGCCCTCCCTCCTTTCATCATCCCAGCCTGCCTAATACAGCCTGACCGGAGGCCTGAGTGTTTCAGCGTGCCCTGCGTGGTCAATATCCGTTCGCGGAACAATTTCTGGCGACATGGATACCTTCACCCCGGCGACGATCCACCGTACCGGCCTCACCGCAAAAACACGTGAAATCGAAATCGATTTGGGAGCCATGGTTGCTGCTGACTCGTATATTCATACCCCAGAATTTATATTTCCGAGTATGCACACTTACCAACAGCCATCTCAGAGCCTCTACAAATCGTGGGACCGCAGTCGAGTACGATGATGCTCTACCGTTACCCACTTTCAAGGCAAAACATCATTACTGCTTCTGGCATTTGCTGGCCCGGCAAATTTCCTCGGAAACCTGATGTAGAGCATGAAAATCAACTTACCCATCATTTGAGAAGTGTCAGCAGAGTATGAAGCAAGTTCCGGTAAGCTCGTTATGGACCGAAGTGGCATGTCACGACCAGCCTGCTCCTCAGAGACATGTGCAACTGGATAGGGAAACCTGGTTTCTCAAACATGCAACTGTAGGCGAGTAAGACGTTGATTATTGCATAGCTTCCAAGACGGCTCCATACTCTGGTTCGCAATATGTGATCGTTATAAGAGTGCACAATCACAGCCTAGACAAGATCTCGAAAGACACCAACCGTGAATAATATCTCGTCCATCGGATCATAGTCTAGAAGAGTGTCCGATCATTATGCCTAGGCCGATAGCGAAATCATCTTTGATGTTGCACTGTTTCATGCCCTATAGCATTATAGATCCATATAGTAATGTTACTGAAGCAACAATGGAAACTTATCATAAATTAGATCTTGCCTTGTGAAACGGTAAACAGCCGCCAATACCATGGGCGAGATGCTTTAAAAGTCAATTTGCTCCGTGACGCGTACCCGGTAGTTCGAGGTTTTCGCTGGTACGCTGACTGATATATGAAACCACAATTAACACGCGCCACCAAGACGGACCGCCGATCCATATCTCAGTTCCGAAAGCAGTTGCGTGGCGTGAAATTTAGCCTAGCGCAAACCACGTGATGTGTGCCAAAACGGTCGCGCCAAGATTTCTCGGTTAGGTAAGCTCCACACACCATCAATTTCGAAAGGCTCGAAGTTCACGACAATAGCAGCGATACTAACAACAGCAACGCCCACACGAGACAACATGTCGAGGCCGACCGTCACCGTCATTTCCGCTAAGGGCGAGTCCACCAAGGACACCGTCACCGTTCCCAATGTCTTCAAGGTGAGTCCACGACGCTCTTGCAGTTCTCGCAAAGTTCACTACATGACTTCAATGCGATGCAAAGATGCAAATTCGACATGGAGGGGCAATTGCATGCTTGTAGAAGAACAGAGATTTCAGCTGCTACTAAACACTTCAAGGATAATATTAACACACTGAACAGGCGCCCATCCGCCCTGATATCGTCCATGCGGTCCACACTGGCATGAACAAGAACCGCCGCCAGCCATATGCTGTGTAAGCTCACCGAATGCCGCATAAAATCTTCTCTAATGCTTCACCAGCTCCGAGAAGGCTGGTCATCAGACCTCTGCCGAGTCCTGGGGTACCGGTCGTGCCGTCGCCCGTATTCCTCGTGTCTCTGGTGGAGGAACTCACCGTGCTGGACAGGCTGCCTTTGGTAATATGTGCCGCTCCGGTCGCATGTTCGCTCCCACCAAGGTCTGGCGCAAGTGGCACCAGAAGATCAACCTGAACCAGAAGCGCTTTGCTACCGCCTCCGCGCTCGCTGCTTCAGGAAGCCCTGCTCTCCTCATGGCTCGTGGTCACAACGTCAGCACCGTCCCCGAGGTTCCTCTCGTCATCTCCTCGACCGCTTTCGCCGATGCTGCTATCCGCAAGACCTCCGCTGCCGTTGCCCTGCTCAAGGCTGTCGGCGCCGGTGCTGATGTCGAGAAGGCCAAGAACTCTCGCAAGCTCCGCGCTGGTAAGGGTAAGCTAAGGGGTCGCCGCCATAAGCAACGTCGTGGACCTCTTGTCATCTACAACCCCGAAGAGGATGGCAGTGAGCTCGTCAAGGCTTTCCGCAACATTCCTGGTGTCGAGACTTCATCTGTCTACTCATTGAACCTCCTTCAGCTCGCACCCGGTGGTCATCTCGGACGCTTCATCGTCTGGACCTCATCCGCTTTCGGTGCTCTTGACACTATCTACGGCTCCACCACCGAGCCATCAGCGCTGAAGAAGGATTTCCTCCTCCCCGCTACCATCATGAAGCAGCCCGACCTCAGCAAGATCATCAACTCCAGCGATATCCAAAAGGTCCTCCGCCCAGTCCGCGGCGGTGCTGTTTCCAAGCGTGGTGTTGTACAGAAGAAGAACCCGCTCAAGAACTTCCAAGTACAGCTCCGTCTCAACCCATATGCTGCGGCCTTTGCCAAGGAGAAGTTGGGCTCAAAGGAGATCAAGACAAGTGGAAAGCCTGAAGGCGCTGCCGAGACTTTCACCACGATGCTTCACGAGAACTAGGTTGTGTTTGGTAGGCGAATGGGTTTTTTAGGGTTCTATGGATGAGTCTGGTACAGCTATCATGATGTAGCTGTCTAGATTAAACGACCTCACGAGAAGGTTTCCACATCTTCACCTGGTTGTCTTACCATTATGCTATTGTGATATGCTTTTTTTATTGTTATTAGTGTATGAACTATGTTGCCATCCCGTCACTAACACCAAACAACTTCAAGTAAGACTTCCTCATGAATATGCGCGCACAGTCTATCGCATTAGGCTTCCCCGCCTTCAAATCCGCACCAGCATCAAACAAAGCCTTAACCACCTCATCCCATCCCTTAAACACAGCCCCAGCAATCGGACTCTGTCCTTTTACATTCAACACATTTACATCCGCACCGTGCTTGACCAACATCTTGACCGTATCTGCATGTCCATGATACGCCGCGAGCATAACCAGCGTATCCCCTGCGTCATTGGTGAGGTTTTTCGGTATCCCTGCGTCTACGTAGGTTTGTAGTGCAGGCGTGTCGCCTGCACGGGCTAGGGTGAATAGCATTGAAGCTAATTCTAGTGCTGGGTCTGGGAGGGTTGTAGTTGGGGGTGGCGGGGCGTAGGCTTCTTCGTAGGAGGGCATCTTTTTTGTTTGGGGAAATGAATGGGTTTGTATGTATGTACTTGGGTATGTATGTATGTCTGTAGGAAAGAAGGGTGCAACGAGGCGTAGTTTCTAGCTAGGATTTGGGTTCGAGCAATTGATTAGTAATGAATTAGGCTTTTCTTTTTTTATATTGCGCCGCAATTCATGCAGGGAAGCTCGTGTTGTTGTATTGTTGAATGACATAATCATGTGTTATGGGTGGGATGGGCGTTCCGAGCGGAATGGACGATGCGCTAGTGAGAGCAGGGTTTCTCTTGGCGCGATTGTGATTGCGGGTGGGAAGGTGCGGTTTGGTGAAAGTGACTGCGACTAACGACTGGTGAGAGAATTTGGGATCAGCGCGGGTATATATCTGCGCGCTATCACCGTTAGTCTAGGCACGCTATAACTCGACTTCGACTTAAACTTAATGCAAGACACGACATCTTCGACCTCGCTTTCCAACATACGATTCACCCTTCACGTCACCTGCAACAGCTGTCTATAGAGGCGCAAAGCTTCAACATGGCGTCTCCACCTCACATTCCCACAATCGGCATGCCGCGAAAACGAGGTAGCATCTCTTCGCTCAATGGCGTCGCGAAGAAGCGCAAACCGTCTCACCTGCGTAACGCCTTTTCTCCGGAATCGGAAGGTGTTGGGTCACCCCTTCGATTCTCGCGCTCACCGTCTGTTGACAGCGTAGCTACTACATCAGTCGTAAATGGCACAAGCGGGAAGAAGCGCAGGAAGAAGGGCGATGGAGATGCCGGAAGTGTTGTGAGCAGCGCACGAGGCCGAGGCGGCAAAGGCGTAGAAGGCAGCATGGTTGGTGGTGAGGGGGCAGATGGCGCAGAATATGAAGATGACGACGAAGACGACATGGGAGAAGAGATGGGCATGGCAGTCGAGGAAGGCGGCATGACAGCAGAAGAACGACGAAACCTAGAAAAGCAACACGAGCGGTACTACATCCCCCTACCCACCCCCCCCTCTCTAACCCCCCAACTAACCCCAAACCCCAGCATGCTCATGGAATATATGACCCCCCTCCAAACCGACCGCTACGCCACCTACCGCCGCATCCGCCTCAAGCGCGAAACCGTCCGCAAACTCGTCAACCAAACCCTCTCCCAATCCGTGCCCCAACCCGTCATAATCGCCGTAACCTCCTATGCCAAATCCTTCATCGGCGAACTCATCGACCGCGCCCTCACCGTCCGCGACGAATGGACCCTCTCATCAACGCACAACCCCAACGGCTCCATCCCCCCAGCCCTCCTCATCCAATCCCTCCAACGCCCCAGCGCACACATCAAAGACGAGCGCAATCGCCCCACCAACACCGACATCCAGTCGGCGAATATGTATCCAAATCAGGTCGATCGCACGGAGGCGTTGTGGAAGGTTATTGGCGATGATGAAGGGTTGCAGGAGAGGCTGCGTCAGAGTAATAAGGGGCCGCTTACGCCGGCGCATTTGAGGGAGGCGTTGAGAAGGTATAAGAGGGATCGGGAGGGGGGTGGGGCGGGGTTTGCGGGGATGAGTTTGGAGGGGGTGGAGAGGAGTTGTGCGAGGACAGGGGGGAAGAGGCTGTTCCGCTGATTTTGGGGAAGACAGTGTGTGTGTGTGTGTGTGTGTGTGGCATAGCGATGGCGTTTATTGGTGACGAATGAAAATATGACATTCGCTCTTCTGTGGAGTTTGGGAATATCAATGGTTTCGAGGGTTATTTATTTAGTTATACGAATAATATCTTCAAGGATTTCAGATGTGCAATATGAAGAAAAAGATCACGTTAATTTCATTCGAGTTAATCTACATGTATGTACTGCTAATGTACATAATCTACAGCCTACCACTCGCTTTATAAATACGGAGTTTAGGAATATAAATGGCTTAAGGGTTTTAGTTACTTAACTATATAAATATCATCTTGTACAATTTCAAATGTACAACTTAGCGAATGACGTGTTATCTTCGTTAAATATGGATATTGTCCTGTATAATTTCCAATGTGCAATTTAGTGAATAACATGGTATTATCTTCAATAGAACAATCTATACATATATACGCCTGATGTATACAACCCACAACCTACTATCCTCCTCATAATTAATACAAAAGCGTGATAAACCTCAACAACAGCCTCGATAAAACCAGCAAGACTGCCACACCACCCCGATCACCCTCACTCCTCTAGCAGAAGCTGCGGCCACGGATCCGGCATATCGAGGCGATTCAGCCTATCATACGCATTGAGACTCGCCATAGTCTCATCATCCAACAGCTCCCCAAACCTCTCCGGATCCTCCTCAATAACCATCCCCCTCAAATCCCCCATGTCGCCCAAAAAATCCTCATCCACCACACCCTGCAGCTTGCGGTACCGCTCAATCAAATCCCGCATATCCCGCTTGACATCCCCGGAGTGAAACCGCTGCCTAAACGCGCCCCGGAACGCGGCGCCAATACAAAGATCGAAGTCATCTGCTTTCGATCGCCCCCGAATCACCCGCACAAAATGCTCGCTCATATACCACACAAACGCCCCACACGGCCCTTCATCCCACGCATCTAAATTGTCCTCTCGCTGATCTGGACAATCTACTTGTGGCCACCACGCATACGCGCTGGTGTCTTCCCCAACGAGCATTAAAAACCCGGCTGTTGCTCGCTCTGCCATGCTTTCGATGTAGTTGCCTGGGCCCCACATCGAATCGTAGTAATATCTGCGTTTTTGGCCGCGATCAATAATCGCGAGCGACCAATGTGATCCTGCGCCCTCATCGCTCAGTTCCTCGCCGTCGAAGCCGTCGTTGATCGGCATGAGGATCCAGCGCATATCGTGGAAGCGGGCACGAAGCGCGTTGTTACTGGGATGTGAGGCTTCGCGGGGATCCGTTATAGCGAAGCAGAGTTGGGAGAGGTTGGAGCTGAGGATGTCGATGGAGTGGGGGGCGCAGTTGAGGGAGTGGCGGAGGGCTTCGAGGGACATGTTGAGGGCGGAGTCATCCATCCAGGCTGAGGGGCCGTGGGTGGCGATCATGTGGTTGAAGGAGTAGTTTTCAAGCGTGGCGTCACCGAGGCGGAGATAGATGTTGTAGTCGGAGGGGGCGCTGTGAAAGGAGGAGGAATCGGGGGTGGGGTAGTTGGACATTTTTAAGGTAGGAAGGGGGGTGGCAGGTGGGTTTGGAGGAGGGTTGATGTATATGGAGGGAAAAAATGTGGTAGAATAGGAATGGGTCGGTTTTGAAGAAGTACAGTTATGACTTGCTTGACGATGTGAAGAAAAATTGTGAAGAAAAGAAGAGGGCTTCTGTTGGAGACTTTATCAGTGTTGTGCTTCAAAAAATAAAGAAAAGGTGCATGCTAGTTTTACCTATCTTTCACCTTTCTCGAAGATACATGGTTGTTTTCCATGGTTGGATATGGTGCTAAAGCAAGCTTTATTCCTCTTATACACAAAAGGGTCCAACGCATCATGGCTGTTGGTATCGCAATTCGCGCACCTTACTAGGTACGGCATAGTTTTCGAGCTTCTCCGATTTCATCCAAGGATACGGGGATTTTATTGATGACCAGACCTCATGCTAATGGAGGAAAGGCACAACTGTACCTGTTTTGTATGAAAGGGTCGAGCAATATTGGTGCGAACACAAAAAAATGTGCGTCAGCTAGTGTTGAACATCGTTCTACTGCGCATTGCAAGAAATCAAACTTTTGGCTGCAACTTTTGCTGGCAGGGTCTCTATCCGCATCATGCTTATTTCTTCTAGGGAGTTAGTATTTGAAAAAACATGCTAACGTGAACTTACTAAACCTTTTGTACCGCACCTCCCTCAGCCGCGGGCATGCCGATTAACTTCTTATGTGTAGAGGCATCTTCTCCCGACTTACGCAGCTCTGCAGCCAGTTCTTCTCGTCCAATACCTTGTAAAATGGAATCCGCCTCTTTTAGAAGGGGGTCACCCGTCGCTCTTAAAACAGGATTGCTCAGTGCCCTTTGAGCTACGGCGACATTTACTCTTAGGGCCATCTCTGCCAGCAAGCCTGTATGCCGCTTTGGGTCAAAAAAGAGTACAGCAGATCGGGCAATAGATAGGCAGTATGCACCTATCGACCGAGATGCGATAATAATCGGCTCGTCTGGTCCTGGTGGGTAGCTCGAGTATATGAGCGCAGCCGAGGAGTATATGATGATACGACCAGCCCAGTGATTCATCCAGGCCGAAATATACCATATGCCATGTTCCATCAATAATTTTGGTAATTCTTCAATTGGCAGTTCATCAATCTGCTTGCGTAGCTCATCAGCTTCCTCCCGGTCAAACGAAGGACACGCAGTTGACAGATTATTGTGCCAGTCAAGAAACATAGTTTCTAGTTCGTAGCACCGCCGTCGGAGCATCAAAGCATCATGGTCAGTGTTGCAACCGGGCGATGCAGACTTCAAGTTCTCCCATGCTTCAAGCATGCCCGGTAGCATAGTCATAGCATCCCACATCGTGTCGTAGTATTTCTTTTGCAGACCTTTCCATGGTTTAGTGAGCCACTCAGGAGAACTCAAGAATGTCGAGCGGCGCATTTCGAGGAGTTGGGGAAGCTGTAGAGAGTCAGACTGTACTCGAAATGAAAATGAGCAAGGCATGACGAACCCATATTTGACGCAGCAGGAGGAAAAGGCCATGTCGGCTTGGCTCCGAAAACACTTCGGGATCCTGGAGGCGGATCAATTGCATTAGCCCGCCTACATGACCCTTGTAACGGGTAGAAAATCGAATCTGATCTCGATCGTAGTACTGTGTTCTGCGAATTAGCAATTTGCTAGCGCTACGACGTTTTGATTGGTTAACGAAATGCCTAAAGCAACTCACCATTCTAAATCTTGCCGCGCTAGACTGTTGGTCTTTGATGGTGGGCACTTCCTGTCTGAAAAACTACACCAAGGCTGGTATTAGCGAGATGACAATCTTAGATGCAAGCCGTAGGAATGACAGGGAAAGGGATGGACGCTGTAGTCCACGCTATTGCATACCCCGGCACTCAGACCCACTTGTGGCACTCACCTCATATAATGCTAACCCGTAACCTGCCATCTCCAATTCAAACAAACCAGGACCACGCTTTCCAAGCCGTGAAGGATCAATGGCGCGGCTCATTTGGCGGATACCTTGGCCGTACAGCTCTCCACCCTTGTTCCGGAGGCCGCCGTCACGGTTCTCGTGCCCGATTTGAAAAGCGCTAGCGGACAAAAAGGCACATCTGTACTTATGATATTATTTTGTAACTCTATGATTGGATGTCAAGGAGGAGAGTGCCTACCTCACGATGTCACTTTGGGCAGCTAGCTGTAAAAGTGGTGTCCACAGACCATTGGCCCAAGGTGGCTGTTTGGAAAGATTTGTTGTGACTGGCGGCGTTAAGAGGTGAGAAAAACTCGCGAAACACGCAATCTCTAGGGTTGTGCGGTTAAATTCTTTGTGATGGACGTCTGCGAGAGAGGCGACAGGCTGCACACTTTGGGAGGGGGCTTTTTGCGTTTGTCGTTGATAGGTTCCTTTGCCATTCTGTCCAACCTGAATTATGATCATATTCTGGTCATAGCCACCGCATATAAACTTGCCCCGTGTGCAGTTGTCACAGGTTGGCCGTTGAAGGTCGCACTAATCTGGTTGTTAGCCACAATTGACCGTCTAGAATGTCGCAGACTGTGGCCTTTACCTTCTTCTTACGTTTCCTGCATGTATGGCAGCCTTTGGAGCGGCCAGGAACGCCAACCATGATGCTGCGCTTGTTGGACCAATCGTTCCAAAGGTCGCACAGTCGGGGCACGTTTTTCTTCTGGGAGTAGGTCCAACGGTGGAACCGTATAGCGACCGTTGGTTGGGGACATATGAGGATGCACGAAGCGTGCCCCTCTAGCCCCGATACAGAAGCAATGTGCGCAACCCCCCTGCCCCGCGCGCGGGATTCTGGCGCACCAATCACGATGGGACAGAGCCAACTTGCAGTTGCGAATGTCTGGTTTTCTGTTCTGATTCTCCAGGAACGAGTGTAGTATCCAATATGAATGTGCTGGCCATGAGAGTTGCATACCTTATTGGAAATAACGTTGCGCATTGCACGTGCTTAAGCCAGTGGTTGCGACTTCGCCATCCAAAATTGCATACTTTGAGCAGGATCGTAGTATCGTGGAAAGCCAAACATGAGAAGTATCAATTGCAAGAGGGATCAACCAATATACTGTGGTAGGAGGCATAAGCATTGTTATCAGTCCGCCCATACGGCGTGTAGTGCCCGGCGCCAAACGATCTCAAATCCGCTGTAGCCGTAATGTTACGAGCAGAAACCTCGCAACAATCTCCCCAGCCTTACAGCCTATCGATCCCGATAGCGAGCCAGAAGAGGACTACGATTTGGAACCCGAGGCCGCGCACAATTGGGACACGTGAGGCACGTGACCGAGTTAGTGTGTTACTAACTCACTAACTGCCAAGAACCCTCAAGTATATAGGCGCACCTTTGCGCATAGATAGAAACCTCGTAGTCAAGCTCAGCTTCTTAAGCATAGTACCTACTTGCACACTTAGCCACCATAGTGAAGTCTATTGCAAGTACGCTTGCCTACCACACCACCCAAACCACGCCTGCACGCATTGCCGACCTCTAGCCCGAACAGCCGTCCCTCTTGGTAAGTCTCTGAGCGCACTAACCAAGTGTCAGATAAGATGATAGAAATTGGGTACACCCAATTTCTATTATATCCGGAAACTCTGGTATATCCGGGCGCTCTGCGCCATACCGAGGAGCTCGGCAATCTGAGGTCTCATGCGAGATAAGACGATAGAAATTGGGTACACCCAATATCGGCTGAGTATCCGAGATCGCGATCCCGAAGGCTCATCGCGTCATAGATGAGCTACATAGGATCGGTACCACTAGAAGACTACTCAACTACTCAACAAGAGATTAATGGATCTCCACTATCCGGGCAGAGAAGCCTCAGCCAGCCTGGTAAAAGATGGATATATAAACTGGCAGAAAGCGCAGTAGAATGAGAATCAGAGACATCAATCAACTCAATCAATCAGTTCCATCAATCAATCAGTTCCATCAATCAATCAGTTCCATCAATCAATCAGTTCCATCAATCAATCAGTTCCATCAATCAATCAGTGCATCTTTATCACAGTGATCAATCACGCACCTAGTTCACATCAGTGACATCTCTCAAACCCCTCCCAAATCCGACAACTAAGGGTCTCACTGCCTCAACCAATTGAGTAATTTAACCAAAAACTAAGATGAGTCAATTAATAAACCGCGACGCTATAGTAATCCTTATAGGTTATAATAGCTAGCCAGCGTAGTATTATTAACTTAAGATAATCTACGACCTAATAGGTATCTAGCCTATCGTTAATCTAGACGATACTACTAAACTAACTACGAAACTGATTACGCCTATTAAGCTAGATATCGCTAATTACGAGCCTAGGGTAGCTACTATAATAGTAAGTACCTCTAATCTAGTAATATAGCGATCTACACGCTTAGGTACGGCCTTAGATACTCTAATAAGAATACTCTTAGCCTCTACTTAAGGTCTACTAATAAGGAGATCTAAGCTCTCTTAAGATAGCCTTAAAGTATTTAAAGAAGATAATAATATATATACCTAATAGATAACTATCTTCTAATTTAAGTATAAGCTATATAAGGAAGAAAAGGATTAACTAAATAAGGTAGTAAGCTATATAATTAAGACTATAGTAGTATACCTCTATCTAAGCTACTATAAACCTAGTTAACTAATTAAGGAATAGATTAAGACTCTAAGAGATACTCTTAGTATTAATCTAGATAAGTAACGCGATAGGGTAAGATAAAAGTACTATACTTCTATTACAATCCTAATAAGGTAACTATATCTACTCTACCCTATAGTAATCTCTTACTAAGGGTAAATACAAGAGATTATATTATATAATATAATCTCCTACTCTCCCTTATATTAAGAGAGTAAGAGAGTATAACTAATCTCTTAATCTCTTTAATCTCTAGAGAGTAAGAGATTAAAGAGATTAATATAGCTAGCTAGTATATATATATTTATAGGTAATAAACCCTATAGCTTATTATATTAAACTTAACTTAAGTATAAGATATAGTCTATTAAGTAATAAACTATTTACTTAACTTTACTTTATCTTTAAGAACTAAACCCTTTACTTTACTAGTATATAGTTAGTATACTAGTAGACCTTAATACTTTTAATACCTCTATAATAAGTAACGCGTTAATAGATATAACTAACTAGTAGGTAGGACTAACCTATACTATAACCTCTAAGGTCGCTAAGCTAGACCTCTATTATAGAGACTATACTAAGCTTAAATTATAGCTACTTTAATTTAATATCTACTTTAAATAGATAAAGTACCTAATAATAACTAACTAATACTTATAGTAATATACTTAAGAGGAAAAGCTAAAGAATAGGTTACTCTATATCTTAAGAAGTATATAGATAATATAATAATAAATATAATAATATATTTAAATAGTAGATTAAGTTTAAGAAGGAACTTAGATAATTATTCTAACTTATAAATAAACTAGCTATTATAGAATAAGCTATCTAACGCCTATAATAGAATTATTTAGCTTCTAGCTATACTAATAACTTTAGGAAATACTTACTCTAGACTAAATAGAATAATTAGGTACTTATAAGAATATTTAGATAGGGATTAAAAGTAGGTATATAGGTAGAGCTTATAAGAAGTAGAGCTAAGATAGATACTCTTAATAAGTTAATTAAAGAATTAATTAGGGTAGATAACTATCTATATAAATTTCGCCTTAAAGTAAAGAATAAAGATACTATACTACCCTATATACGTAAGAAGAAGTACTAACTAAACTATAGATACTAGAAGGTTATAAAAGTACCTAGGGTTAGTAGTAATTATAGGTACTTTAGAATTAATAATATATACGTTAATAATATTAACTTAGGAGGAAAAAAGAAAGATTACTACCTAAAGAAGCTAGATAATAATAAGGAGATATAAACTTATTATAACTATAGTAAACTAGGCTACCTATTAAAGAATTACTAATTAAAGAATAAAGTTAAGAGAATATAGATTATAGATTACTCTCTTAATATAATTAAAGGGTATAGTAATAATACTAAGGAAGAATAGGAAGTAGTATATTAGATATAGGATAAAGGGAATACTATCTAATAATAAGACTATAAACTCGAAGACCTAAGAGATCTAACTCTAGATAAATAATACGATAATAAGGTATATAAGAAAGATAAGATACTTAATAAATATAAAAATAATTACCTTATAAGAAGAAATATAAGGAAAAAGAATATTAGTTTCCTAGAGTTTATAAGTATAGAGAGATTATACTATAATAGTAGGGGAGAATACTATTAAAACGCGATAATATACTCTTACCTAGAAAAGAAAGTACCTATAGTTTAGGACTACCTAGACTCTAACTAAGGAAGTAATAAGCTAGAAGATAATAATAATAATAATAAAAACGACTATATAGATAATATTAGGCTAGAGTCCCTAGGATATTAGACGCTACTAGAAACCCTAATACTATAGTATAAAGAGGCGATAGTATAAGATAGATTTATAGGAGAAATCTAGAACCTAGTAGATAGCTACTACTTAAATAAAGATTAGTAAAATAAAGGATAGATTAACTAGAGCCTTAACTATAGATTATAACTAGATCTATTTACTCGAGAAGTTTAAGAGATACTTAAAATATCTAAGATACTAATTATAAGAATCCTATAATACTAATTATACTATAAAAATCTAAGCTACCTACTATTATTATAGATATAGTATTTCTATAATAAATACCTTATATACTATTTAGATAAAATAGGCTTAAGATATTTCTCTAAATAGAAGTCTAAGTATAAATTATTTTAGAATAAATATAAGAAAGTAACTTATAAATAATACCTATAGAATAAATAATAAGTAGGATATTTTCTTAGAGCTATAACTATAGATAAAACTATAAATAATATATTAATTAATAGAAGGTATATATACTTATATTAGTAGTACTATCTATAAGATAGATACGAAAGATATAAAGAAGCTAAAATCTTATAAGGATTTATAAGAAGAGAGTATAAATAAGATAAGTCTTTTTTAGATAAATAACTAATAAATAGAGTTATAATACTATTAATATAGAAAAACTTATTAAACTCCTAGTTATAGTAGGAGAATAATAGATAAAGGTATTATTAGATTTAGTATTATTTATAAACTTTATATTACTAAAAGTAGTATAATAAGTAGGATTTATACCTATAAAGAAGGAATATCTCTACCTAATCTATATTACGAATAGAGAAGCTATACTAGGAGAACTAGTAGTAATATATAAAATAACTATAATACTTAATATTATTATAGTATTATATACTCGATACTCTTCTAGGGCCTAAAGGCCTATTAGCCTATAATTATAAGGCCTAGATTAGGAATTCCTAGTTTATAGTATTATTTCTTCCTAGGTTAAATAAATATATATTAATATATTTAACGCTCTTCTAAGCTCTAAAAGCCTATTAGCCTATAACTAGAGGATTTATTAGCTAAATAGGCTCTTTACTTTACTTACCTATATAATATAGTATAGCTTTATAAACTAGAGATCTATTATCTAATAGTATATTAGATTATAGTTATAGAGTATAGTAATTTATTAGTCCTAAGTATTAGAGTTAATTACCTACCTAAGTAACTACCTATCTTCTCTACCTTTTTTCTTATAAGCTTTTAGTACTTAGTTCTCTCTTATAACTATTTATCCTCTTTTTATATAGGTTAAATATTATAGTACTCTACTATATACCTCTCTCTCTTTTAAGAGCTTAGTCCTCTTAAGCTTTAGTAAAATCCTCCTAATACTTTAAAAGCTTAAGTAGTAACTTACTACTAGTACTAATACTAAAGAAAGAGTTAATATATCTCTTAATATTATTTCCTCCTACTCTACTAAATTCCTTAATATCTCTTTCCTTATCTCTAAGATTTCTTAGTAGTAACTAGTTAGAGTATAGATAGTAGGTCTTATTTTTAAAGGTAGTAGTTAATTAGAGGCTTACTTAGTAGTTTCTAATCTAGAGTCTAAGAGTTTATATATACCCTCTATAATATAGTATCTACTCTCTTCTCTAATTATCTATTCTTTTTCTTCTTTATATTTTTAATTTTTAAAGTATACTATTACTATCTTTATAGTAGTAATTCCTTAATTAGAGGTATATTAGTATAGCTAAATAAGTATAGAGTAGGCTTATACTTCTAAGTTACTAGAAAGAGATCCTTCTTAATATTTAAGTATACTATAATTTAGTATCTAAGAGTTTATTTATATATACCTTTTAAATTCCTTTTTCTTTTAATAAAGTAAATAGTAGAGTCTATAAGTCTTTCTCTTTTATTAGCTTCTTATAGGTATTTCCTAAATAACTATTATACTTCTTTACCTAAGTTCTCTTCTTACTTATACTCTTTAGTTTCTCTTATTTTTAATTACTACCTTACTATTAGTATTTTCTATAACCCTTTATAGGAGCTACTATTAGCTAGTTATATATTTTAGCTCTTAGTTATCTTTTACCTAAGCTCTTAATAGTAAGTAATATATTAAGCTCTTAGTCTATTTATATTTATTATATAGGTAAGGCCTAAAGGTCTTTTTAGACTTCTATAGGATTATTTAATCCTTAGTTTTTCGCGCTATAGTCTACTTCTCTTTTTTCTTTAAGTTCTTCTAACTTTATCTTTATACTATACTTTCTAGCCCTTATTTTAATTTTCCTACTTTAGCTTCTACCTCTACTTTACTCTTAGCCTCTATCTTACTCTTAGCCTCTACCTTAGTTTTAGCCTTACTATTATTATAATAGTTACTATTAATTATTAGCCTAGTTCTTATATAGTTAATAGGATTAGCTAGTAAGGTTATAATAGTAATAATCCTTTAAAGCTACTTTAGAACTTAAGAGGACTATCTTTTAGATATTATTAGGTTAAGAGTAGTCCTTTCTACCTAATTTCTATAATATACTACCTTTAATAGAGTAGTAAGTTCTTAGTTATCTTACTTATAAGCCTTTAGATATTAACTAATAGTTAGAATTCTTAGATATCTTATATTTTCTTAATTAGCTAGTTACTTATAAGCTACTCTATAACTTATTATATAGGATCCTTAAGTTCTTTAATAAGAGAGATCTAAATTAGCTACTAGCCTTTATTTATAAGTTTACTCTTACTTATCTTAATAAGTAGTAGTAGTAGTATTACTAGTAGAGTAGCCTCTATAATATTTACTCTCTTAACCTAGATTACTATTTTACTATAGTAGAGAGGACTTAGTCTCTATTTTACTAGCTTTACTACTAAGCTTACTCTTTTAAGAGTAAAGCTATACTAGCCTAAGATACTAAGGTATAAAGTAGACTTTATATAAGATTATCTTAAGAGGTATAATAACTTATCGAATATCGATTAAAAAGGATATAAATAGTAGATAAAGAGCTAACTAAGGGAAGGAGTTTAACTCCTCTATATATATGTTTCTTAGCGCCTTATACTAAGCCCCTTTAGGACTAGCCTCTATACTAGGCCGAAAGGGGAAGGAAGAGTAAAAGAAAGAAAGTAAAAGGAAAGAAAGGAAGGAAATTAAGAGATAGTTAAGTACTATCTCCTCCTACTCCTTTATATAAGGCTACTCGAGCTATATACTCTTAGAATCTATTTCTAATTATAGATCCTTAGTAGATATAAGTCTATTATAAGGCTATAGTTTATATAGGCTAGTAGGCCTAAAAAATTATAGGCCCTTATAGAGCTTTATTATTAAGCTTACTATTACTAGGCTCTAATAGAGTTATAGCTTAGAGTTCTAAAGATAAAGAGAATTATAGCTACTCTTTATATATTTATAAGGGTATTAGCTATTTAGTTTTTTATAATAATAAGGGTATTACCTATCTTAATAGGTTTTATATTTATTATTATATTTAGGGTCGCGTCTATAGGCTTTATAAATTATTTCTTAATTTTCCTTCTTTTTTATTTAGATAGCCCTTAGAGCTTCCTTTTACTAATATCTTCTATTTTCTTAGTAGTAAGATAAGAGCGCGCCCTTTAAAGAGTTAATAGGTTTACTAAAAGCTATTATTAAGTTACTAAGCTCTTAAAATAGGAGAGAGCCTACTCTAATACTATTACTCTAGTACCTACTTAATCTTCTAGCTAACCTATTATAGCTAGCCTTACTTATAATAATATTATAGCTAATATTTAGTATCTAGTTTACTATAATATCTTTCCTACTTACTAAGAAGCTTATAGATATTCTTTTATAATATCTAGTAAGTTAGTATACCTAAATAGATTTAGAGCTTATCTAATAATATAGAGTAAAGATAATAGTAGTAATAGTAATAATCTACTTATTAATTATCCTTAGAGCTCTACTAATAATATTTTCTACTAAGTTACTTATAGTAGGTATCTTTAAAGCTATATTATTCCTAAGAGTAAGTTTAATAATTCCTTACCTATAGTTTTTTCTTAGCTAGATAATTAGTATATTTATTAGGCTCTAGGCTTACCTTTATCTTAATCTTCTAATAATAATAGTTTTAGAAGTTTTTAGTATAATTCTCTAAGTCTATCTCTTTCTAAGCTAAGTTATATTAGTTCTACTAGAGGTAGTATAAGTTATACTTAAGTTTAGGATTCTTATAATCTTCTTTAGTAAAATACTAGAACTTAGCCTATAGTTTAGCTTTTAAGCCCTAAGAGTACCTCTATAGGTTCTAGCCTCTTTAGTTCTCTTTCTCCTCTCCTATACTACTCTACTAATAGTTCTCTAATATATTTTACTCTTCTTAATTCTTTCTTCTTACTTTCTCTTTAGAGTTTATACTCTACTATCTATAGTATACCTACTACCTCCTACTCTTTCTTAACCTCTTAGTTCCTATAGAGTATACCTTCTCGCCTCTCTTACTCTTTAGACTTAAAGTCTAATATAGGTTACTTTAATCTAGGTAAGAGTATAGGAAGTACTTATAGGTATATTTCTAGGTTTCCTAGTACTCCTACTTCTTACTATCCTCTTACTAATTCTTCTCTATATATCTAGAGCTTATCTTCTATTTAGGATATTTCTATATTAGTTTATAATTATTTTAGCTATCTAGGTCTAAGTTCTTCTACTTCTTCTACTTCTTCTCTTTAGTCTTCTATCTCTACCTTTCTTCTACTTACTCCTTTTTCTTCTAGTTTACTACTTTATATTTAGTAACCTTTAAATTAGAATACTTTTAGTAGTAGTTAGAGACTTAGTACTTCTTACTATTAGCTACTTAGGTTTTATCCTAATATAGACTAGCTACCTACTAACTCGCCTTCTTATAATAATAATAATAATAATAATTAGTAAGGATAATAGTATCTTTTTATTAGAATTTACTAGTATTTAAGAGTTCTTTAGTAGAGTTTCTAGGAATAGAGTTTTTATTTTCTTACTAGTATTACTCTTAAGTAATTATAAAAGTTATTTCTAGTTTTTTTTTCTATTACTAATTCTCTCTTTTATTTATAACTCCTACTTAGTATAACTCCTACTCCTTTTAAAGTTTAGCTATCTCTTAGCTAAGATCCTTCCCTTTTATCTAGCTCTCTATTTTTAAAGAATTTAAAGTCTACTAAGTTAAACTCTACTCTCTAAGCTAGAATTTATACTACTTATAGCTAGTAGGTTATTATTAGGTTTAGTAAGTCTTACCTATATTTTTCTTATATATATTAACTTTAGTACTTAAAAGTTAATTTAGCTAGTAATAGTTCTTTAGATAGTCTCTTAGATAACTCTATATTTTTCTATAAGCTTCCTACTTCCTTATTTCCCTATTTCTATATTCTTTAGTTTAGGTATTAATTTATCTAGAATATCTAATAATTCCTATTAACTTCTTTAGTAAAACTCTACTATCCTAGTACCTAGGATATAACTTCTAAATATTATACTATCTAAGTCTATAAGCTAGTACTAATCTAATAGGTATACCTATATTACTTAATATAGGCCTTTTTATCTTAGTTATAGTTTCTATTATCTTAACTTATTCTAGTTACTAAATAAATCTTATATAAGTACTAATATTCCCTTAGGTATACCTATAGTATATAATATCTTCTTAGTATTAAACTATTCTTTACCTTCTTCTCTTAACCTAATTATCCTATTAATAGCTTCTTAAAGCTAGTTATCTTATTTATTAAACTACTATACTTAAAGAGCTATTAGTATAGGAGTATTTCTAACTTCTAACTATAGTAATATTTACTATATTAGAATATAGAGCTTAATAGGTAGGACTTATTCCTAGCTATATATAAGATATATTAGCGTTTCTCCTATACTATACTTTACTATAACCTAATTAACCTATAGTACTTATAGTAGGTTATCTACTTAGTTTCCTTTAATCTTTCTAAGAGCTATAACTAATTCCTTATACTTTCTTTTAATTATTCCTTAGCTTTAAGGTAGTATATACTACTAACGACCCTTTAGATACTATATAACTAGGCTAAATCTATAACTAGTCCCTTATTTTCTAAGCCTTTATCTATAATTATCTTAAAGGGTATACCTTATCTAAGAAAGATATCCTACTCTAAGAACTTTATAATAGTTTCTAAGGTATTACTCTTAAAGGCTATTACCTCTATATATAAGCTTACTATATCTTAATATACTACTATAAATTTCTTACCTCCTTTACTATTAGGTATATATACTATATTAACTATAATCTATATCTATAGTATCTTAAGTCTCTAATTTAGGTATAGCTCTTCTTCTACTATTTAGGATAAGTGAAACTAATATTCTTTATATATTTTTATATATACTTCTATATCCTTAAATATATTTAGCTAGTAGTACTTAGTCTATACCTTCTACTATATACCTTCTCTTTCTTAGTATCTACTTTTATTATATAATACTTTTAAAACTTCTTATTATTCCTTTTTCTTATCTACTACTTACTTTAGAGGATAGTATTCTAATCCTTTAGTCTATAGAAGTTCTTATATTACTCTATACTTTTATACTATTCTATAGAGCTTCTAGACTTCTAATCTACTTATACTAATTAGACTTTATAGAGTAACTAACTATTTAGTAATATTCTATTAGAAAGAAGTTTTATAAGTATTAAGAATACTTAAATCTATTTTAGTTATAAAATATATAAAATCTAAGTCCTAAGAGTTTATTTAAGGTAAAGTAAGTATTATTAAACCTAAGTAATAATCTATAAAGTCTTCTATATATTCTTTAAGTTTTTCTAGTAGTTACTATCTAGGCTACTCTAGCTATCTTAAAAGTATATCTACTACTATATTCTTCTTATCTACTATATACTTTATATTAAATTCTTATATATTAAGAAGAGTAAGCTATCTTATAATAAGCGCTCTTAAGAGGTTATTTATACTCCTATTAAGTTAATCTATAAGAGTATATATATTAGTTTCTACTATAAAATAGATACTATAGATCTATAAGTAGAACTTCTTAAGTACTAGAAGTAGAGCCTTATATTTATATTTTCCTAAATCCTAGTTATATTCTAAAAGTAACTATACTCCTAATTTATAATATATTATATACTAAGGGCCCTTTAGACTATTTTATTAAATTACTACTCCCTATCCTATCTTATACCTATCTACTAAGATAGTTATAAGCCTAATAGGCTCTATATAGTCTATAGAGACTAGTACTAGAGTACTAGTTAGGTATTTCTTTAGTATATTTATTACTAGAGCTACTTTTATATTCTACTTAAACTTTTTATTCTTTCTTAGTAGTTTAAATAGTAGCGCGGCTATTATTATAAAGTATTTAATCTAGATTTAGTAGTATATATAAAGGCCTATAAATATCTAAATATCCTTTAGTAACTTATAAGTAGGTAACTCTACTATTTTTAGTACCTTTTTATCTACTAGGTAGTAGCCCTTCTTATCTACTATATATTCTATAATACCTATTAAATTATAGTACTATTTAGACTTAAATCTAGAGGTAGTAGCTCTAGCTATTTTAAGGTTATATAGTATCTTATCTATATAGATAATATATTCTCTAATAAACCTTTAGATACTAGGTTTAAGAGACTTACTATTATAGTTAGTCTTTAGGCCTTTTACTATAATATTATCTATATATAGTATATAATAATCTAGGATTAAGTCTTATAGGATTTTAGTTACTACTTATATAAACTCTATAACTAAGTTTATAGTTCCTATAAGTAGTATATATTATTAAACTAGTCTATAGGTTACTATATAGAATATAGTTATTAGTCTAAAGTCTTAGTAGAGTTCTACTTAGTTATAACTAGAGAAAAAGTCTATTAGAGATATAATATAGTAGTATATTTATATTCTAGACTATTATACTATTTATATATTATCTATTATTAATAAGTCTATATTCTTTATCCTTTTTCTTTATAAGAAATTAAGAATTACTATAAAGGCTTTTACTTAGCTTAAGGACCTCTTAGGTTAGGTATTCTTATATTATTTTATATACTACTTCTCTTAGTTTATAGGAAATTAGGAAGTTATTTTCTTTCTAAGCCTTATATAGTATAGTATTAATATATACTAGAGGTATAATATCTAGATAAATAGAGCTAGACTCTATAAATCTAAAGCTTAAGGTAGCTTCTTTATATATAAAGTCTTTAATTAGTATCTTTCTTTCTCTTAGCTATAGCTAGTCTATAATCTTTATTCTACTAATTACTTATTAATAACCTAAGTACTCTTTAGAAACTAGGCTATTTAGTTAGTAATATATTTACTAAATTATCTCTAGTCTTATTCTTAATTTACTAGTTATCTAAGCTCTACTCTACTCTTCTAGTCTATTTAGCCTTCTACTTATATAGTTATACTAATAAGTTATAAATAGGCTATATCTTCTTATCTTTAGCTTTATATATAGTATTTACTTTAAATTTAAGTTTTACGTCTAGTAAGCCCTTAGGTACTATTCCTCTTTTACCTATTATTCTTAAGTAGATTTAATAATTTCTAAAAGATTTTATCTAGCTAGATACTAATTTATTCTATTATTATTAGGTCTACTCTTAAATTATCTTTTATTACTAATATTAGTACTATTTATTTCTAATAGCTCTTAGGTACTTATTTTTTATTTTTATATTTTTAGAATCTTATTCCTAGTAATTAGGTTCTTTATTAGTTTTTCTATCTATATAGTATTTACCTATCCTTTTATACTTAATCTATTAAACGCTACTATAAACTTTATAGAAGTATCGCGATTTTTTAACTAACTTTATACTATATATAGCTATTATTAGCCTATTAAAAGAGTATCTATACTCTACTATAAATAGGTTCCTAAGGATTATTAGGTATAAGAGTTCTTAGATAATAAAGAAGTTAGTATATACTTTAATACTACTAATTATAACTAGTACTCTCTAGATAATACTTTAAATAATACCTTTCCTCTATTTATAGTTACTAGCTATACTTTAGCTATTTCTTCTAGTATTAAAGTTATACTTAAGCTAGCTACTAATACTATTTTAAGGTAGATTATATTAAGTTCTACTCTAGAGTCTAGTAGTATAGAGAGCCTTATTCTATAGACTTAAATTATTACCTTTAGGTACTCTTTTTAGAGTCTTTTAATACCTTATAGTTAATCCTACTCTAGGTATTCTCTTACTATATTTATATTAGCTATAAGTCCTATAAGGTATATTAGTATAATTAGTAATACTTTTATTAATAATTCTAAGGGCTTATAGGTTCTATATTAGATAATCTTTCTATTTATTACTTCTACTATTACTTAATCTAGGATACTAGTTCTTATTATATATAGTTTAGTATTATTCTAAGATAAAGTTACTAAGGTCCTCTTAGAGCTCTAAAATACTCCTTCTACTTCCTTAGCTAGACTTATAACTACTTTTATATTTATAAACTCTTTTAGTTTATTAACTATAAAGGTAGATTTTATTAGCTTTTTATAGAGGTCTAGTATATTAGTAAGAATTATTTAAATAGGTATAGATATTAGAGATTCTATAAGCCTTTATATTACCTTCTTAGTATATAGTTTAAGTATATCTAGCTACTTAAGCTTCTTATTTTCCTTACCTTTTAGCTTATTATTCTTATTAGATACTTACTCTAAGTTCTTATCTATTTCTATATTCTTAAACTAGGTTTACTTTAGTTTAAAGAAACTAGCCTCTCTTCTATAGTTATTTCTTACTATAAAGATAGGTATTAATAGCCTTTAGGTCCTAAATCCTATACTTACTATTATTAGATTTAAAGGTTACTTAGAAAGATTAATATAATTAATAGGATTAATTAAATTAATTAAATTAATTAATTATTCTCTCTATTATCTACCCTTTCTACTACTCTTAATATACTTTAGAGAGTTCCTTAATTACTTTTATACTCTAGGGTCTCCCTTTATTAAGCTAGTATATTATTTAATTATAGCTCTCCTATTAAAGAGATACCTATAGTTAAGCTAGTATAGTATAGTTTAGTTTAGCTCGCTTAGCTAGTAGCGCTAGTAGCGTACGTACGCGCGTACCTATCTTAATTACTATCTTAATTACTATATTAAATCTTATATACTTATCTAATATACTCCTTTAGCTTAAT